>JAFBJW010000668.1:7449-22893 GCA_016785235.1 Pseudorhombus dupliciocellatus | reverse complement strand
AGACAAAACCCCAAAAGAAAAACTCAACAATGTGGTCTATGCAGTGCAGTGAAGAATGCCCGGATCTGTACATTGGAGAAACCACACAACCACTCCACAAATGCATGTATCAACACAGAAGACATGCAACAACAGGACCGCAGTCAGCGGTTTACATACACACTAAGGAAAAGGGACACTCTTTTAAGGACTCTGATGTTCACATCCTGGACAAGGAGGATAGGTTTGAGAGAGGAGTAAAGGAGGCCATCTACACTCACTTGGAAAGGCCAACACTGAACAGAGGAGGAGGACTATGCCACCGTCTGTCTACAACATACCACCCTGCCTTGAGATTTCATCCCAGGAAGTTTAGCTGCTCATCTACACCACAGCAGTTAACATCCTCTGGACACTGTGAGCATGAGGATCCATTCACCCCCAGTCTTTCACACATTAACTTGTGTCAATGTGACAATTTGTCACATGATAAGAGGAGTGGTCCACACCCTACCACATGTGTTGATGGCCCACACATGTGACCTATTGTCACATAACGATGGGAATAGCCCATACTCACAGCTCCACCCACATCTCCTGGTTTTCTACCCAACCCAAACCAGAACTGTAGAAGCCCTTCGTATGAAGGACGCAACATCTTCAACACCAAGAAAGAAGTCTAGTTGCCTCAACTAAATAATCACCTGATAATTTTAGGGAGGTAATTATAACACAAAATACTTTGTTTGTTTTGCCTGACGGTTGTGGGATGTTCCTCCATGGGCAGAAACCTTGAAGGGGGGCAAAATGTGTTGATCAGCCCTCTTTCTTTGGACTCAGTCGGACTTTGTTGGAGAGTGGCTCGTGTGGTGTCCAAAAGGAAAGTTATTTTTGTTCTGTGTGATCAATAAAGACAATTGTGACAGCAGCACGATAGTTCATTAACACAACGCAGCTGCTACACCGGTTGCATTTATTTCCCAAACAGAATACAGTTTTTCACAGTTAAATATATGCACTGGTGTGCTGACAATAGGAACATGCCATAGTATTTACAGCATGATGTGATTCTTGCATTTATTTCAAAATATACTTTGTACCTGTCAAATTAATGTGTCACAGCTGCTGCCGTGCAGCTCCAGGCCCTCCCCTCCCCCTTTCTCCTTACTCCTCCAAGGGGCACGCCGAGGAGAAGCACATGGCAGGACCCACACCTGTTCCGGATGAACTCATCAACCAGCTGCTGTAATACAGGGGACGCTCAACCACTCGCGGCCAGATCTTTACAGTTCCCCGCATGGTAACTTATCAGGCTGCATGTTTCTTGAGAAATACCTCAGTTTGCCTCAGTGCTTTTTCCAGCTCCATTTTGACCACCTGGATTTCACCTGTTTACATGCACCTCCTGAACATTTAATTTACAGTCCACTTTAAGACACTGTAAATAAACCATCTTCACGTCATTCTTGTTTTCCTTGGACTATTGGTCATTTAAATGAAGAACAATATGCATCATATTTTACTTTCATATTCATGTATGTGTGTTTATGTATTTACGCGTCAATATCCAAATTACGTGACAAACACCTCCTTGGCTTGTGAGCATAATGTCCAAAGCCCTCCTGTTCCACAGAACCACATTCCCGAGAAAGAAATGAGAACCCCGCCCCCACTAAACAGCAACCTCATCTATTCTGTATGTTGTTCTCAGTGACCCCCTCATGGGAAGAGTCCTCCAGATCCTTTGAAAACGTTCACTGTTGAGCACCTTGAACCTTATGACAGATAATAGTGAGTGCAATCTGTTGGAAAGAAGTGAGGTTAGGTTTCTCGCTGATTCCTCACAATTGGTTTCATGGCTGCATACCGTACTTCAGGCTTTGTCATTCGAGGAAAAGGTTTCCTTTCATGATGCTCAATTTGGTTTGATGTTGTTTCTGCCAAGATTTCACATGCCATAGTAATGGTGCCAGAGCGATGATGATGATGACAACAGGGAGCATGTCTTTTTTTTTTATCAAACTGCATCCCAGTTGTCCCTTCAGGTGTCACTTTTCATACGTTGATGTCACTGTCTATCAGCAGCATTCCCTCAGCCTGCTCCCTAATCAATGTGTTGCCTCTTCTTGAGATTGGAGACAAGTGGTCCTAGAGATTCACACCCCCCTCCGTGCTCGCAACACACAGTAGTCGCAGACTGAGATTCGCTTCACTGACAGTAATGCAAGCTCTGTCCTGAAGATTCCACTCCTTGCTCAGGAAGCCTCCTGCAATGGCTTGCATGTGTCCAGGTTGATCTTCTCTGCAGCTTTCACTGCCATCTCTGGATCTTAGTAGGGGTTCCTTCACCTATATGTAGAACTCAGAAGAAAACAATTAAACATTTCCCTGACAGTGTCTTCCACACTGCTGAGGAATTCTGTTTAATGTGAGAAAGCTAGTCAACATAATCACACATCAAATCCTTAAAAACAGTATTCCTTTTCCTAACTGTATTACTTCAATCAAAAATTATTATGAGCAGTTGTTTTATGAGTAATAAGTCAATGGACAATCCGTCTGTAAACCAATACATCTGTATCTTTATCTGTTTCATATTTATAACATCCCCCCTTGACACTTGGTCTGCTTGGCCATGTGTCAAAAGCACAATATGAAAACAGATAATGTGTCAAACAGAACTTCCTGTGTGACCCACATGAATATGAAATCATCAAATAACCCTTTTTCTCTTTTTTTTCTTTTTCACTGAGCTGTCCTTATCCTCAGCTCTTTTAAACCTGCATTGGGTGTCAATGGCCCATCAGGAACAGAAAGACCAGACCAGCAGACTGTGCCTTGTTGCACCTTTTACAGCACCCCCAGTAAACCTGAGATAAGATCTTAGTTCATGCATGTAAATTGCATCAGTTTGGTTCACAGCAAACCATCAAACAGAATAACAAACCTCTTTTGGTAGGTCATGGTTTTAAGAATTTTCCTTTAGCCAAAAATCTGCCAAATTCATGTACCAATCCTAAAGCATTACCCACTGTGAGTGTCTTAACACTCATGTCATTTGCATTCTTCAATCAATGCATCCATTTCTTCAACCTCTGTAGAATAAATTAATGGGAATGGTCAAACCAAATCTACTGTGCAGTTTAAATGTAGCAATAATACTAATAATAATAATTTAATTTAATTGATGTCAACCAGTTGTTTGATCTTTTGATGCTTCCACAAACAGCTCTAAATCTGTTAATATGAGCTGTTCTGAGGCACCTGGCTTTTAACAAGTGTGACGTCTTAGTAGGTGATTTAGATGTTATATCTACTTGGTCTGAAATCTGATCAGACTCACATCATATTTGTGCTCAGTTCACAAACATAATGGAAACATTTTTCAACTCCTTGATGTTAACAACCAAATTGAATCCTTCAATCTTATCCAAAAGATGTCCCTACTTCAGCGACAGGTCTGACAATGATGAAATCCAACCAGGAAGGAACACAATAGTCCCAATTGCAATTATCACCTCAGAAAATCTTTTGCAATATACTTAAACCTCAATTTAAAGCAACATTTTGGATCAGATGTCTTCTCCCATCTAATTATGCCCATTTGTTTCATATTTTTAAATTTATCCAATTCAAATTCATCCTTAGGTACTTTACTTAGTAGAACATAGACATAGCAAATTAATGTCTTAAAAATGTAGTTTTCAAAAGACTCAATCTAAACTACTGAGGCAGTACCGTACAGCGATTACATCTGTGTGAGTGCCTCTGCGTCTCACACAAGAGTATTATTTAACAGAAGTAAGGGAAGAGTTCTAATCTTCCATTGATATTCATATATCAAATCTCTTCTATACCTAACAAACTCTGATATTTTAGGACTGTAGTTACAACTATGCTATATGGTGTTAAAATAAGCATTACAATAAATAAACACAAACTGCATCATGTGAAAAATTAACAAAACTCAGTGAGCTTGTATGTTTCTGATCTTATAGCAAAGCTCAGCAAAGCTGAACCCTTCTCTCCATCTCCATGTCCACACCGGATGAATCCTTCACTGTCCTCAGCTCCACCACTTCTCAGTGTTCTCAGGGCCGTCTGCCCAGTGTCCAATTTGCCACATTTTGAAACAGGCATCACTTCCTGTATGTCTGCTTCCTTTCCATCCACGACCCCTCTCATGCTCGCAGACTTGGTTCTGATGTGCCACCAGCTGTGCCATTTACAGTTCCTCTGTAAACTGCATCAACTTTTCTTGCTGTTCAAGAGTCTTTCAGCATGAATGGCATGCACTTTGAATGTCCCAAAGCTGTTTGTTCAGTCTCACTGATCAGTGGTCTCATGCTGGAAGGAAGCTGTGGTCAATCTTGTTCAAGCCATCCTTGAGCTGAGAAGTGAAAGCGGCAGCCATGTACTTATCAGACAGTCCGCAGTGTAAAGCCTTCCCAGGCTCCGTACGGGTTGGTCGACCACACGTGGGATTTCTTCACCATCCACTGAAAATGAGACGTTTTATTCCTGGCTCCTTTCCGGATGGAGAGGCTGTGGGACTTGGCAGGTTTTACTTTCATCCACGCTGTTTTATGAAATATTTTGCAGGATCGAGGAGGTGGGCATAGGAGCTTCAGGAGGAAAAAGAAAACAGTAGACTGTCTTGCTAGAATAATGTGTCAATTTATTCCCCACAAGCACAGCTGAAACACATGCAAACAATCATTGGTGAAGCTTCAGCAGTCCTCTTACTGTGACACTGGACTGGAGAGCCGTCAGTCCGGGCAGAGTAAGCTTCAAACCAGGCTGGGCGTTCGCGCGAAACCCGCAGCAGACTCTACCTGAACGAGGGTCTTCCCCATTCTTTATACTTTGCTCAGACAAAGCTCACGAGCAGGCGGGGAGGGCCAGTCCCCGTCAGCGTGTGAACCAGCGATGAGTCCCATGTCCTGTCTCGAAAACATTTCCTTCTGGATGCGGACACCGCCGCATTTTGCCTTTCCCTGGTGTATTCGCAGGCCCGGTAGGTTGTTTCCTTGGCCCACCTTGGCCACACTCTCTAGGGATCCTCTGATCATTCGTCATTGCCGTGTCAGTCGTTTCCATGTTATCCACATGTTGCACCCACACTCTGACCCCAGTGTTATTGCTGATGTGTGCAAGGAATCAGTCCCAAGGGACTATACATGACAGGGACGTCCAGCTCCCTGGGTACTGATATTTAAATTCACTAAAGATTGTCTCAGCAGTTTGGACAAAACTCTGTCTATGTTTGCTCTACAAAAATACAAATTACAAAATACAAATTTTGGGGAATCAATATAACGCCAAAAAACAAGTTAACAGTTTCTCAATTTATTTTATTTTTTAGGGGTTTCTCTTTAGAATGTATGTCTGTCAATTGCTTCAAAATGCCCAATTATACATATACCCCTTAATTTATCCAATTGTCATTAATTACATGCATCTTTTCTTTCAGAGGAAGTATTTTGAAAACTCCTCTCACTCTTAAATACTATTTTAAATATCTACATTTACATGGCACATTTGAGAAACGTCTAGAATTATTTTATCACTACCCATCTATAATCACCTAAGTGGGCCAATCTGTGCACTTATTTTCTCCACCACTTAGTTTCAGACACAGACGGCTCTACGAATCAGTTTTTTTTACGGCAAAAATAGGAAAAGCCACAACTAGAACTCCTGCTAGTTGTTGTGGTATCTTAGCCCTCGATGATGTGTGGATGAAAAAGGATCAGCCGTTGACACTGGCTCAGTTGAACAGTGTAAAGTTTATTGCAACAGTCCAGCATCAGTCAGACATATGCATCTGTCTGGAGGAGAACTTGGGTCCTGATTGTGTTCTCTCTCTCGGCTAATTCTTCAGGCTACTCTTATATACGTTCACAGCACACCCATGCCATATGTTGCAGTATCAGTATCAGTAGAATAACAAACTTAAACAATTCTATATATGGTGATGTTTAATCTTAGTCTCTTCTCTTCACCAGAGGTAAAAGAAAAACATGCTTTATATTGTTGACGTGAAGCCCAAAGTTAGAGGCAAATGGAAACATCCCCTACCACTGGCCGACGTCAATGGTAGTAAAAATGACAAACCAGATTTAAGGAAGACAAAGTGAAAGACATTAGATACTACAAAGGTGTAGCAATCTCTTTATTGGCCGAGAACGGAATGCTCCACTCTCTTTATCAGCTCGAGAATGGAATGCTGCAAGGGTCAAATTGCTGTCTGCAACAGTTTCAGTTCATTAGTAACTGAAATACAAAGCACAACCTAATATAAAAGTATAAAAGAAACAAGAGTAAATATGGGATAACTTATGTACAATTATCCTAACAACGGTGATGAAGTGACCATGGAGGAAGAGGAGGCTCAGCTTGACCCGCCTATGAGGACCATTACTCCTTTGGCTGGCCTCCTCCCCTCCAGAACCTTGGCTTATTCTCTGATGGATCTGACAGGGCCTACACACACTCCCCCCAGGCTCTATATCTGCATTTAGACCCACAAGACATGTGAGCCACTTTCAAAAACATTGGTCATGTCCTGAAGCACGCTGTCTGCCTCCCAGACATTATGTCGGCAGGGATCACCAACAGGAGACAAAAGACTTGTGAGACAATGATGAAGCAGCTCCAGAAGGCGGTCCGAGTGGCTAGAGGTAAGTTGCCACACGCCCCAATAGCGATCCCTCAGATGAATTTTTCCAAAGCTCTGCCTTTAATCTGCTGGCCCTTAACTCGTACATCAATAATACTGGCTAGACTGACCTCCATCATGGACAATAAATCAAACCCACTGCACTTGATAGTGGACGGACTGTACGGCTCCTTCAGCAGCAGACTCCGGCACCCACAGTGCAGGAAGGAGCGTTACCGCAGGTCCTTCATCCCCTCTGCTGTCAGAATATACAACTCCTCTGTTTAAATGGACTTCATTAGTCTATATTAATAACATTAACGCAATTTAGTGTCAGTCTCATTACATCAGCATAATCTTTTTCTGCTCAGGGTTCCTTTCAAAAATTTTGCAAACATTTGCACATTCTGTTTTTGCATACACAGTTTTAGTATTTAACTTGCATTTTTAACTGTAAATAGGTAGGCCTTTAAGAGTATTTTTTTATCCTTATTTGTTTTTTAAAAAACCTACTTAAACTTCTTCTTCTCTCATGGAGCTGCTGTAAATGTGTGTTTCCCCCATGGGGGATGAATAAAAACGTTCTATTCTATTCTATTCTAATAAGAATTACGATTCTATCCTCCAGTTACCATTGGAGAAATTCTCCACCAAGAAAGACCAGATCCAGTGGTCACGTGACACACGTGATTTTATATTTCAAAAAATTCAAAAATTAAATCCACTCTCACACTGGACAAGAATCTGGCCCTGGATCAGTTGATGGAAAACACAAATATTATTATTAAGTCAGCTGACTTAGTAGTCGTAATGGACAGAAACCAGTACCCCTGGGAGGGACATAGACAATTAAGTAATTCGGAATACTACGGTGTATTTGAAATTGGAGCGACCTTCTCAGAAATTATTCAAATGTTTCAAAAATTAAAAGAATTCTTGGAAAACAATTTAAATATTTAATTGAAGACACGTAGCCTGCCCTCAGAAAGTTCTATTTACTTCCTAAAATTCACAAAAATCCGGCTGATTGGAGTACACCTCGGTCAAAGCACTACAAAAATGTCACAAAAAACCATTTGTTCCTGGACTTTTTAACCATCTCAATTAGACTGAAAGCCACCACACATACTGATTCCATTAATTTCTTAGACACAACCACATTTAAAGGACCAAAATTCACCGCACAACACAGATTGGACACCAAAGTTTATTTTAAAGACACAGACACACGTGCACTTTTACACAAGAACAGTTTCCATTACATTCCATTCCATTCGAACACACCTTCGCTGGCCTCATCAAATCACAGCTGCTCCGATTTCACAGGATCTGTACTCAAGACATTGACTTTAAAAAGGCCTCTAAAGTGCTATTTGCAGCTTTGGCCAGTAGGGGGTATACAGGGATCTTCCTTAGAAAATGTTACAAGACCTTCAGGCTGCCAAAACCCATCAAGGTCTCTGCAACTGTCCCTTTAGTCGTTACCTACTCACCCTCTAATGTCAGACTGGCTAGGTTTGTTAAAAATCTGGAGACCGCTTTGAGATCACCACAGTTAAATTATAATTGGAAGATCATCACACTTGGTGAGGACAAGGGTCCTGCCTCTGGCCCTCGGAACTGGAAGGGAGAAGGGCTATTTTAAACAGACCCACTTCATCCAAGGCGTCCAGGGGGTGATGTATAGGGTGGGGAGCAACAGCAACACGAAAAATTGTGTGTATTTACTGACCTTCAAATAATGTGGTTTGAAATATGTTGGTGAGACATGCCTGCCCCTGCATGCATGAGTTACGGTCCACAAATACAATGTCCTGCACGAGAAATGCATAAATCGCCATGTTGTCACACATTTATTTATATTTTACACAGCTGGGACTCTGTGCAGGCATCAGTCCTACAGCATAACCCCCATTGGACCAGCGGAGGAGAGCAGAACGGGACTGGATTTACAGGCTTGGCACATCCAGGCGGCCTTAATGAGAGGATGTATTCTCGGCCAAGATCCTCTCTCGTTCTCTCCTCCTCCTTGCTCCTGTAGTATCTAATGTTTTTTCACTTTGTCTTTCTTAAATCTGGTTTGTCATTTTTACTATCATTGGCGCCAGTCAGTAGCAAGGAATGTTCACATTTACCCCTGACTTTGGGGTTCACGTGAACAAGTCGTAAATATAAAGCATGTTTTACTATTACCTTTGATGAAGAGAAGGGACTAAGGTTAAAGATCACTATAGGTATCGAATGGTCGAGCTGTTAACGTATATAACAGCAGCCTGAAGAATTCGAGGAGAGAGAACACAATCGGGACCAAAGTTCTCCTCCAGACAGATGCGCATGTCTGACTGATGCTGAACTCTGTTGCAATAAACTTTACACCATTCAACTGAGCCAGTGTCAACGGCTGATCCTTTTTCATCCACACATCATCGAGGGCTAAGATACCACAACAACTAGCAGGCGTTCTAGTTGTGCCTTTTCCTATTTTTGCCGTTAAAAAAAAAAACGGATTCGTAGAGACGTCTGCGTCTGACAAGTGGTGGAGAAAATAAGTGCACAGATTGGCCCACTTAGGTGATTTAAGATGGGTAGTGATAAAATAATTCTAGACGGTTTCTCAAATGTGTCATGTAAATGTAGACATTTAAAAGCGTATTTAAGAGTGGGAGGAGTTTTCAAAATACTTCCTCTGATAGAAAAGATGCATGTGATTAATGACAATAATAATAAATAAATTAAGGGGTATATGTATAATTGGGCATTTTGAAGCAATTGACAGACACAAATTCTAAAGAGAAACCCCGAAGAAATAAAATAAATTAAGAAACTTTTAACTTGTTTTAGACACATTGGTGTTATATTGATTCCCCAAAATTTGTATTTTGTAGAGCAAACATAGACAGAGTTTTGTCAAAACTGCTGAGACAATCTTGAGTGAATTTAAATATCAGTACCCAGGGAGCTGGACGTCCCTGCCATGTATAGTCCCTTGGGACTCATTCCTTACACACATCAGCAATAACACTGGGGTCAGAGTGTGGGTGTAACATGGATCCTTCAGCTGGCTGCAGGGGGCTGCAGGGAGACGTCCCTGTCGCTGCTCCACCACCCAGAAATGTTCAGGGATGAAAGGAGAGAAACATCTGTGAAAGGTGACTCCCAGCTGATGACCCTGCAGCCAGCACCATGGCACTGTCGGAGGTGCGCCAGGCTGGCTTACCAGTGACTACTGTGAACAGAGCAGTTGGCATCCAGGAAATGACTGGCCCCCGGTTTCCCCCAGTTGGAAAGTGAACAGCTGACGGGAAGGTGTCGTTTGTTGGTGAGCTACGACGACGTGCTGACGTACTACAGTGAGCGTATTGTGTCATTTCCAGTTCTGATGAGTGTTTGTTGTTAGCTCTCGATCTCGTCTCCGCTCCGTTTCCCTGTATCCAATAAATATTTGGAGCTCAAGATTTGGAGCTCAAGATGCAAGATGGCGGCGCGCAAGGACGCAGCTTCGCCAGCAGCTCTCTCTGCTAAAGCAGGTTTAGTTATTTATTTGTATTTATTTTTTATCTCCCAGTCAGTACTCTGCTGGGAGAAGATTACGATTAACCGACAAGACCTCATAGACATCGGACTGCGCTGCGAACAAGCCATTTCGGCGAAGTTTGCAGAACAAAACAAACTACCTCCGGATATTACACGCCCCCCGGGCTCCCCATGGATGGTCTTCACCAAGCGCAGGAGACGACGTCGCCGAGGAGCAAGAGGAGGACCGCTAAATAGACTGAAGCGGAACCCACACAGACCAGCGATCCCAAGCCTATTTCTCGCAAACGTAAGGGCACTTGCAAACAAGATGGATGAGATGAGGCTTCGGGTGAAAGAAAAGCAAATAAACAGCTGCGCGCTCCTCATCACCGAGTCCTGGCTAACGGCTAACATCCCCGATGCTAGCATCGAGCTCCCGGGATACACGGCGCACAGGCAGGACAGAGACAAAGCGGCGACAAAGAAGACGCGCGGCGGCGGAGTCGTACTCTACCTCAACAACGACTGGACGACAAACTCCAAGGTGGTAAGCAGTTACTGCTCCGAAGATCTGGAATGCCTTACCGTTTTACCTTGCCAGAGAACATACGGCCGTCATCATCACCATTGTTTACATAGCTCCGGACGCTAATGCCGAATTAGCATTAGCCGCTCTCCACGACACCGTAAGCACGCAGCAGAGCAGACACCCGGACGCGGTCCATATCATCGGTGGGGACTTTAATCAGACTGACCTGAAGACGGTGCTCCCTAAACTACACCAGCACGTTAAGTGTGCAACAAGGGGAAAAAACACTCTCGACAAGGTTTACTCAAACATCAAAAGAGGATACCGAGCCAGACAGCTGCCTCACCTGAGCCAGTCTGACCACATGTTCCTGCTGCTGATTCCAGCATACAAACCCATCAGGAAATCCGCCCCTGTCACAAAGAAAACTGTGAAAACATGGCCAGATGATGCGATGGACCAGCTTCAGGACTGCTTTGAAGCCACTGATTGGACAGTTTTTGATAACATGGACATTGATCTGCACACAGCATCAGTTCTAGGCTACATTAAACATTGCATGGACACTGTCACGGTGGACAAGCGCATCCGGGTCTACCCAAATAAGAAGCCCTGGATGACAAAGGAAGTGCAGGGCCTACTCAAAGAGAGGGACACAGCCTTCAAAAGAGGCGATCAAGCGTTTTATAGTGCCGCCAGAGCCAACCTAAGAAGAGGTATAAAAAAAGCCAAGGCGGACTACAAATGCGAGATCGAGGACTGTCTGCTGAGCAACAAAACCAGGGAAGTTTGGCAAGGAATTCAACACCTGACCAACTTCAGAACCAACAAACCCACGGCTGTTGGTGACGCCTCCAAGGTGGAAGAGTTAAACAGCTTCTTTGCTCGCTTTGGCAGGGAACCACCCGCAGCCACCTCAACTCCCTCCCAATCATCTATCTACCCGCTCGCCCGAAAAATGCCAACATCAGCTGCCTCAATGACTACCGCCCCGTAGCACTCACCCCCATCATCACAAAGTGCTTCGAGAAGCTGATCAGACCACACATCACAGCAGCCCTCCCCCCGGGGTTCGACCCCCACCAGTTTGCTTACAGAGCAAATAGATCCACGGAGGACGCCATCGCCACAGCCCTGCACTCCACCATAAGCCATCTGGAGAAACCAGGAAACTGCGCGAGGCTGCTCTTCGTGGACTACAGCTTGGCGTTTAATACCATCATCCCCAGCAGACTGGTGTCCAAGCTGTCAGGCCTGGGCCTCCCGAGCTCCACGTGCAGCTAGATCATGGACTTCCTGTCGGACCGCCCCCAGAGCGTGAAGATGGGTGACCATGTCTCCTCAACCCTCAGCATCGGCGCCCCCCAAGGCTGCGTGCTGAGCCCCCTCCTGTACTCCATCTACACCCACGACGTCACCCCAACACACGACAGCAACCTCATCATCAAGTTCGCCGACGACACCACTGTGGTGGAGCTCATCTCAGAGGGAGACGAGTAAGCGTACCGGGACGAGGTGATGAGACTGGCAACGATGGGCGCGGAGAACAACCTGCTTCTGAACACCTCAAAAACCAGAGAGTTCTCCATAGACTTCAGGAAGAGGAAGACAGACTTTCAACTCCTGCTCATCGACGGGGACGAGGTTGTAAGAACCTCCACCTTCCGTTTCCTTGGCGTCCACCTCAACGACGATCTGAGGTGGAGCACCAACACCCACGCTATCACCAAGAAAGCAAGCCAGAGGCTGTACTTCCTGAGAGTCCTCAGGAAGGACAACCTCCGTCAGGAACTGTTGGTGTCCTTCTACCGGTGCTCTATCGAGAGCATCCTCACGTACTGCATGGGGGTGTGGTACTGGAGCTGCACTGCCGCAGAGAGGAAGGCGCTCCAACGGATCATCAACACTGCACAGAGGATCATCGGCTGCTGCCTCCCCTCCCTGTCTGAACTGGCCAACTCTGGCTGCCTCTTGAGAGCTAAGAACATTCTAGTAGACCCCACACACCCTGGTCACCAACACTTCCAATGTATGCGCTCTGGAAGGCGATACAGAGGAATTAAGGTTAGGACAAACAGACTGAGAAACAGTTCCTATCCAAGAATGATAACTGTACTCAATGCATCCTGCTGAAACCACTTTTCAAAAGTGAAAAAAAAAAAAAAAAAAAGTGAACTTTTCTGTGCAATCACGTATTTCAGTGCAATAACACTTGTGCAATACACCGAACTTTTCTGTGCTATCACGTATTTCAGTGCAATAACACTTGTGCAATACCCCGTAATCATCAACGCTGCTAGCCACTATTATTATATTACTTTTATCTTTACTTTTTTTTTTTTTGTTTTATCTATATTTTTATTTTATTCATCTTACTTTTAATGCATGCTAAAAAAAAAAAAAAAAAAAAAAAACTGCACCGCGGATGAGAAGACTGCATTCAATTTCGTTGTTCCACTGAACCCTGTTCTTAGTAACAATGACAAATAAAGTGTAAGTCTAAGTCTAAGTCTCATCTGGACCTAGATAACCCAAAACTGTTTGCACAACACACAGACATCTCACTCTTTTAGCGATACCACCGTTGTTATTTTTATAAAGTTATCTGCTGCTTGTGCTAGCTTGGTAACCCGTAGCTAGCGATGTCTTCTCCCTCTCTCTCTGCTGCTCTCTCTTGCTCAGTGTGCATGATGTTCAGTTACTCCTCTGCCTCCTTTAGCGATGAGGGTGTATGTGTTAAATGTGACGTATTTGCCAGGATGGAGGCGAGGCTTAGCCTTTTTGAGTCGCGGCTCTGCACCATGGAGAGTAAGTCTTTAGCCGATGTAGCTAGCCAGTCACCGATAGCCAGTGCGAGCCAAGTAGCATCTCCAGCCCCCCCAGCAGCTCCCAAGCAGCCGGGAAGCCAGGTCGGTTAGGTGACTGTGCGAAACAAGAAGCGTAGTCCGAAAGTAAAGCCTGCGGATCACCACCGACCTGTTCACGTTTCCAATAAATTTTCCCCGCACAGCGACACACACGCTGAGGATCCAACTCTGGTCATAGGTGACTCTATTCTCAGAAACGTGAAATTAGCGACACCAGCGACCATAGTTAAATGTATTCCTGGGGCCAGAGCAGGTGACATTGAGTCCCATCTAAAAATGCTGGCTAAAAGTAAACGTAAATACAGTAAGATTGTTATTCACGTCGGCAGTAATGACCTCCGAAGACACCAGTCGGAGGTCACAAAGCTCAGTATTGATTCGGTGTGTTCATATGCTAAGTCAATGTCTGACATAGTAATTTTCTCTGGACCCCTGCCAAATGTTTTCAGTGATGAAATGTATAGCCGCACATCATCATTCCATCGCTGGCTGTCGAGGTGGTGTCCAGATAATAACGTGGGCTTTGTAAATAACTGGAAATCTTTCTGGGGAAAGCCTGGTCTGATGAGGAGAGACTGTATTCATCCCACCTTGGATGATGCAGCCCTCCTTTCTAGAAATATGACCTCACTTATTAGACAGCCCACACCATGACTATCCAGAGTTCAGACCAGGCGGCAGAGATGCAGTCTTACACGCTTCTCTGGGCTTCTAGTCAAACAGTCACCCTCCCATTTTACTATAGAAACGGTGTCTGCCTACCGGCCCCCTGAATTAGTCAACTACAATCTAAATAGGAGAGTACCTTCAAACTTAATAAAAGTTAACACAGCCAGTAAACTAGGAACAAAAAGTAGAATAGTAAAATGTTAAACATCAGGTCACTTAACCCGAAAACCTTACTAATTAATGACCTGATCACTGACGAAGAAATAGATATATTATGTCTCACTGGAACCTGGCTGCAAGATGGAGAATATATAGGGTTAAATGAAGTGACGCCCCAAACCTATACTAACACACATATTGCTAGAGGCACAGGCAGAGGTGGAGGGGTTGCAGCAATATTCACATCGGATTTATCAATCAACCCCAGACCAAAAGATAGTTATAATTCATTTGAAAACCTAACCATCAACCTCATCCATCCAAGCCTCAAATCCAACAAACCAATAACCCTAGTTATTATATATCGCCCCCCTGCCCCCTACTCAGAATTCTTAACTGAATTCCCCGAGTTTCTATCAGAGCTAGTTCTTAGGTCAGATAGAATCATTATTACAAGCGATTTCAACATTCATGCAGATGTTACAAATGACAGCCTTAGCTCAGCCTTCAAATCATTTATAGACTCCATTGGTTTCACTCAACTAGTGAATAAACCAACCCACTATTTAAATCATACTCTTGATTTAGTTAAGGCTTATGGCGTAGATGTGGAAAATCTAATAATACATCCCCATAACCCTATCCTATCCGACCATTTCCTAATTACATTTGATTTTAAATTAAGTAATTTCGCTGATCCTGCCCAAAAATTTTGCCATAGTCGGTGTTTATCCAATAAAGCTGTTAACTCTTTTCAGGAATTACTTCCCTCGCAGTTAACCGCCCAGCCATATGTCAGTGAAAGCCAGGAATCTAATTTTCACCTTACGCCCTCAATATTAGATAACTTTGTTAGTAGTACTGCGGCCTCATTATTAACAGCCCTAAATGCTGTTGCCCCATTAAAAAAGAAAAAAATCAATCAGAAGAGATTAGCTCCATGGTTCAACTCTGAAACGCGTGCTTTAAAACAACTGTCACGGAAGTTAGAGAGGAAGTGGCGTTCAACCGGCAACCCTGATTCCTTCCAAGCATGGAAGGATAGCTTAGTTAGTTACAAAAAA
>JAFBJW010000651.1:0-67471 GCA_016785235.1 Pseudorhombus dupliciocellatus | reverse complement strand
TTCGATGATTGACGATAACCTCGAGTCTCTAGGACATTCAGGGAAAAAGTTAGAGTCCAAAAACTTTTTCCCCCTTTCAAGTCAATGGGAGGACATTTTTACCCACAATTTGATTATGTCACAAAGCCAAATTCCTTCCCACAGAATGTGTTTTTGAGCACGTTTCAGGTCATTTGGAGTCGACTGGTGTGGTTCCTGTGTGACATTTTTTTCAACCCCAATGTTAGGGTTAGGGTTAGGGTTGGGGTTTCTGTATGATGGAGACATATTTCTTTCAGTCTTGTAGGAACTGTTGTTGTTAATTTCTGAAGGTCTCAACCTTCCTATGCTGAACAGATCTCTCACTTCTTACTTCTGATTTTTTGCATTTTGCGTATTTGTTCGAAGTTTCTTGAATATTTGTTCAGAAAAATGCTTTACAGTTGTTATTATCTTTACAAGCCTGGATTCATGATGTGGCGCCAATGTGTCAAAAGGTTATTTCTTTATTTAAACACTGAAACATGGTTCTCTTTACATCCCTTATATTAATTCATTAGAATGCAGTTGACAGGTTGATTCTCTGATTCTAAATTATTTCTCCTAAATTTATGACTCATTTCTCTTTTACTTTAACAACTGTACTCTTGGAAATTTACAACGTTCTTTAGTTCAGTGAGGGGAAGCGAAGGATGTTCCGTGTGTGGACTGACCAGTGGTAACAAAACTACTGTACATGATGGAAATATCTGTAAATGACAGAATCCTACTGTTTACTTCTAAACATTTATATATTTATTTACTTATTATAGTTACTCATGTCCCATCTGCTAACATGGAGGAGGCAGGGTTTGTGACATATCCAGCAGCATGACATCAGTGCACAAATGAGAGGTTTTCAATTAATCTAATCCCTTGAGACCCTCTGAATCAGTTTTTGTCCCTTTAATTGTTTCCTAATAGAGTCAATATTTCACATGGTGAAGTAATCAACATTAATTCTTCAAAATGCTCTAATTTTCTGGCAAAATCACGATGTAAGATCTCAGCCGTAGTGTTTTCCCCGCATGTCAGCTGCCTCATGCAGCTTGTGCCGCTTCGACTAATTAAAAAATTATGGCAGTGAGAGTAGTCCTGCGATTCCAGAGCTGTGCCACAGGTCTGTGATAAATGGATGAGTAAACCACTGTGAAGTTTCTTCAGCTCTTATTGTACAAACAGATATCAGGAGGCTGCACGAGGCACAGACACAAACACCGTGATTACACACGACGAGGGACAGGCGGCCCCAAGAAGAAAATGTCCAGATGGTGACAAACCAATCTTCGCACACAAGGTTTGAAGTAACACTTAAAGTTCTGCAGATATTTCTATTAACATCACTTCCTGTTGACGTCACCGCTGTCTTGGGGGTTTTGTTCATTTCATATCTACACAACTCAAGGGCAATGACTAATCTTTTAACTTTATGAAACGCTATTCTGGGGTCGGAAGGCCACTCTTGCTAAAAGTTTATACCCAGCATTCCCGGGGAAGTGTTTACATATGAGTCATTGGTCCTCTCTGCCAAACTAGCATAATGTGTCAGCAGCTCCCCGCTCAGATCGCAATGGCTGTGGAGAACAGGGAACTGCTGCTGTCACCTTTGCTGTGAGCGATGTTTGTTCTCTTAAAGAGAAAGTGCCGTTTTTTATTGTATGCAGAAAAATATTTAGAATTTCATCTTTTATTTTGATCATAAATTTTGCGTGTGTGTGTGTGTGGTCAGTTCACACTTTCCATCATTTTTAAAACCTGCAGCATGTGTCCTCACAGATATACAATTTGGATTACTCATTCTCCTTTAGGCCACAGCGAGGACAGGGAGTGTGCTCCCTTAAATTCGTGTTTCCATATGTCAGATGACTTAAAGCTCTGCTCTGAGGGCCAACAACACACAGTGGGTGGAGGGTTTCATGCAGGCAACAATGAGGATAAGATGTGCTCAGATAAACTGAGCTGG
Organism: Pseudorhombus dupliciocellatus; assembly: GCA_016785235.1. Classification (NCBI taxonomy): domain Eukaryota; kingdom Metazoa; phylum Chordata; class Actinopteri; order Pleuronectiformes; family Paralichthyidae; genus Pseudorhombus; species Pseudorhombus dupliciocellatus. Next base: position 65,490 of record JAFBJW010000651.1, on the reverse strand, counting down.
TTTGTGTCTGATCAGTTTTTTTTGGGGGGGTCCATTTTGTTGATGAGCTCAGGATGTTGACCTCGGCATAGAGCTTCCTATATATTGAGTGCAAGGCGGGGATCTATAAGATTCTTGTTTCCAGAATACAGAAACATGTCTTTTGTATTCAAAGTCTGATACGACCGTGTTCCTGCACACCGTCTGGAGCTTTCCAGCCAGCTGCTATAATTGGGATTAAGTCCATATGGATAATACGGTCCAGCATGCCAAAACTGGAATTTGCATATGTGTGCTGTATGTCAGGATTGGGGCCAGAGGATTAGAAGAACAAATCATTTCCTAAATGGCCATGAATATGTCCCGCCCTGGCTGAAAATACTTGTCTCACATACAGTATATCTGGTTCAACTGGAGCGTGCCGTCTTTCCTGGCTTGGCGTTTCTTTTACTGTCTTTAAACGGACTCGTGGTCGGTGTCTGCAGAGCCTGCCACCATCTGTTCTACATGAGTTTGAGATAACCCCTGGATTGGAAGGTGTAGGGCTAGAGTTATTAATAAAACAAGTCAGACTTTCTTTCTTAATTACATGGTCAGTTCATGGAAAGTTTGCAGGAGACCAAGCGGAGCTAAATGATTAACTTCTGTGAGAAGATATTTGATATCACTGAATATGGTCAACATGAGAGTATATATTCAACAACAATAACGTGTTTATTTACACAAAACTGAAGCCAAAGAGTAATGTATTATGTATAATAGGGGATAAAAACATGTTTTTATCACCAGGGTCAAATTAACATATCTGTGTTTTTGCAATTTCCAGGTTTGATAGGAAAAGAAATAAATAAAACAAAAGCTTGAGCATGAATAATCTCAATTAGAGGCAGCACTGGCCCCGAACAGCTCAGATGTGCAAGAGCGATTTAAATATCTAATTCTGTAAAACAGCTATAGGCTGTGATTCACGTCGTCTAACATGCTGAACGGACGATAACAATCTCCAGAATATCAAAATGATAGAAAAAAAGGAAAAGCTTTTGTGCTCATTTCAGACTCAGGTCCCACTCTGACAAACAGAAAGGACATGTAAGCTGGTTCTTATCGACTCTGAGCAAGGCAGCACTTATAGAGAGATAAGACTCTTCAAGAAACTGGCTGTGATGATGTAATTCCCCCCCCCCCCCCCAGCTCTGAACAAAAGTAGTTAAAATCTACTTTTATAATTCATTATTTGAGGAGATTAGACCCTATCACCAGCATCAACTCATAAACATAAAACTCAAGTTATTTCCTGTGAGAGTCGGCGAATGGCACGACTGGGACTGGGCGCCGCTCGATCGAGAAACCAGATTATAGGAGGTTGCCGCGCTCCCAGTGTCCCGTCCTGTGCATGGAAATGTTTTCCGTTAATAACACATATCAGCGCGGGTGAAGGAGTCGTGTGAGAGGTGTGGTTTCTGAGCTTCATTGTGCCAGGGAGCAGCACGCTCGGTTAGACACTGAAGTCTGGGTTGAAAAACGAAAAAAAAAGCTTTGCTGCTGAAAAGCCCAAGCTGCTGCAGGGCACAAACATTCCTAAGTGACTGGGTAAATAACGTTGGCTATATATGTGTATTACTTGAGCAGCTTCCATGACCCGCATATATATATGCGGGTCATGGAAGCTGCTCAAGTAAAACATTTAATTTTCCCAACTTTCCCAACCAAGGGAACAGCCATGACACATAGCTTCCTGCCGACAGCCAGATTTACAGCATCAGCCTCACTGACTTGAATCACTACAGAAATCTGTGGTGAATATAAAGAATACTACAATCACTGGTTAAACTTTGATTCACAAAGATTAAGATTAACATGAGCTGGACACCCCAGACCTGTTCACACAGTATTATATATTCCATCTTATCTAATACCTAATGTTGGCTCTTGGTCTATGAGTGATTGCACCAAAAGGAGAGGAAACTTTATTGAAGTTGCATTTTAAAAAGATCCTGTCAAAATAAAAGTTAAGTCTAATCCAAACTCAGTAAAGCTCAAACCTCCGCCGAGGCCCGACAGGCTGCACACGCTCATCAACATTAATCCTCTAAATGTGTCTGCTTGCTTTCATAAAGATCAATTCATTGGCTGAAAAATGTCAAATAGAAAAATAAGTTACCCTATTAAAAAAAAAGAAAAAAAAATCCTGGATCACACATCCTTCATTTGAGTTTCATAGAAATGGAATCTGAATCTTTCTTACAAACAGTAGCTAAAACCCAAACTCATTATTTCCATGTTTGCGTTATTATATATATTTACAAAACGGTGTTGGGGAGTCATGTTTGAAATGTTTGCTACCCAAGGTGAGTGTGTGCAGTAGCCTACAGACCAAACAGAAGTGCATATTATTAAAATCACTATTATTATTTCTCCTGTGTGTGTAACACACAGGAGGGCATCCCCACGCAGGAGGTGTCCTCCCGCAGGGGCTGTTGGCGCAGAGGCAGAAAAATCTGGAGCTTTTACGTAGTGAGACATGGGTGTGATGAATAATGCAGCCCACAATGAATTTTACTTGTACAAGTGAGTTTTATCCGACCATACAGAATGAGGGATTTAAGTGCAGTCTTATCCTGAGGTGATCTACAGCTGCGTGGTCTCTATTGCATTTGTTGGTCACAGATTCAGACGAATGACACCATCCAACAAGAAAGTCTTCATAAAAAATGAAGGAGCGCTCGCTCAGAGGGGAGCACGGTGAGGTGACATCATGGGGCCGAACTTTATTTGGAACTTAATTGATGAAAACTTTGTTGTGAGTGTATTTTCCAGGAGCGTGCAGTGAGCACTGGAGCACAGCTGCAGAGTTTTCTTCAGTAGACTCAAGTTTTCCTCTGCTTTTGCTTTAAAGGAAAAAAAAAACAATAACAAAAAAAACAACTATGGCCAAACCTCTGAAAATTGCATCACAATTTCTGCCATAAGCTGCTGAAGAAAGCCTCTGTGAAATCCTGAGGGGACTAAGTTATGGTTCATAAGCGCGTCTATAAAGCTGTTGCCACAGGCATCTTTTCAGGAGCAACGAAAATATTACAGTCTGTTTGAGACAAATCATCACATGTACTGTATATGTGCACATGCAGCAGTGCGCTGGCAAGCGCAAAACACAAAAATATAAACTGCTGCAGCCACTCTATGAATAAATGAATGTGTTCCACGATATTGCCACATCTGTGATCGCTGCTTCACTGCAGGGATTTCTGTGCTTGTAAATGAACTGAATGTTAAGTGCACATGGAAACACACTTATCCAGGATTAACTGCCAATATCACAGGAGCATTGTTGTGGGCGCAGCGTTTTCATGGATCGTGCGCGAGGGATTTCTAGAACAATTTCAATGCGATCCTCAAATCGGTGCTGCGGATTATAAAGAAGAGTTTTCAAGGCAGAGGAGTGAGGCTGAACAGGTCTGCGCTGACCGACATCACTGGAGCTCACCTCTGGTAGGAGATGAATTCACCTCGAAGCGCCAGCCAACCAGTATGAAAGCAGTTGGTGGAGTGGGTCATATTAGTCATTCACTGCTCGGCACAATTATATCAGGGCAGGATTCTCCTCTCAGCCACTGTCAGGGGGCGAAAAATCAATGGTTGCTTATCTTGTCTGCTGTGACATGACTGGAATAGCAGTGGGGGGGTGTATTTCCTCTGAGACTCTGACACATGGGCGGGCTGGGAATTTCTGGTCAACTGGATTCAGCCACCCCCGCGGCGTGGGGGGAGCGTTAATGGTTAATACTCACCAGCCACGGGCTACGCTGTCATCCCAGCTCCTTCTCCGAGTCGGAGAGAAAGTCGCGGTGTCGCTGTCAGGCAAATGGGGATGAATCACATGGAGGTGTGGAGAGGGAAGCCGTTCCATCTCCTGTGAGGTTTAATACGTCGGGGGCCCGGTGTTAACAGGAAGTGCGCCCGCAGGAGGGGTTCACAACTTGACAATTAACCGCCGCTCCACCAGCCTCCCACACAAAGGCAGGGACATGTAGAATCATGAGCGTCATCTATATGAGCTGTCTTACCTCTGGATATAATCAGAAACTCCTGCGTGCTTCCTCCTACACAGCGTGATCTCAACGTGCCATCCCCTGGCAGAGAGGCTGAGGCCTCTGGAAAACATCTGTCTGACCACATTTTCTTATTCACGCAATTGTTCTTCACCTTGCAGTGATCTGTATCTGCTGAAGAGAAGCCTTTTTTAAAATGTATTTTTCCACTGTTTCATGATCTGAAGAGGAGCTGTTTTCAAAGCAGACGGAGATGAAGAGTAGTCTCCCAAAGTATGTTCAAAGAAATGACATCTACAGTTGCTGCCAATTAAAATTCATGGAACAAAAAAATTCGATGTGAATGGTGATGAGGGCTCCAGCAGGGAGCAGCGATATTTCCTATGCAAGATATTTCCTCACTATTGAGACAGATCATTAAATATTGAAAACATTATTGTTGCTTCAGTTGTTTACACAAATCACACATTGGGGCTGATGACGGCACATGACAGAGCGACTCCTGTTGTCTCAGCGTCTCATGGTAAACACTGAATAAACATTCGTATGGAAAACCACGTCACACATGTAGAAGACACCGACTGCGTTTGGAGAGGTGGTGGGGTGATTGACAGAGGAGATAACGCCCAGTCTGTCTATCAGTCATGGGCCCAGCACAGCGGGACATATTCTGTACAGGAGCGTTAATTTATTCCGGGAGCTGAGGCGGGGGAAGTCCTTTGGAACATGCACCTCCTCCTCTGCAGGAGCAATGGAGGAGCTGCTGAGTTCATGTCTTTGATGAGACGAGTGCCAAATGTGTGCACAGCAATTGGGTGTGTGTTTATTTGTGGAGAGCATTGTGTTTTTTCTTTTGATTTTTACGGTTTCCATCAGGCAGTGACCCGAGACCCTCGTTCCAGCGGTGATGAACAGCGAGGACGGTCTGCAGGAGTCCCGCCCTGCGCCGCCACTGGCCGTCTCCGCTGAGCGCCAATCACATGAAGCCAGCAGGAGTCCCTCTCCCCCGCTGCGGTGAAGCTCCACTATGAGTCAGGCAATCACTGCGGGCGCATCGTGGACGTTGGAGTTCAAGCATCAGTGGCTGGACGCGGCTGCTGGATGACTACATGCGATGTCTAGACAAAGTTGACCTTTGCACCGGGGAGCGGCGGCGCCCTCTGGCTGATCGTTGTGATATTAGCGACGTCTCAGACAGACGCTGGCAGGAGTAGAACCACACCAGATAACTATAGTAACCCTTCCAGCTTCATGCACTTTGGATTAATCTTTTTGAAAGACAGGGTTCATATCCCCTGTTGCCTTTGTGAAAAGTTGACTCACTGTGTTTGTGTTACAGTTGCTTTCAGACTCAGGTGAAATTATCTGTTGGCAGAAACTAAATATATATTATTAATCCTAGGGTGTTTCATCTAAATCGTACAAATATTTTTCTGTACAGTAGAATGAACTCTTTAGATTTAAAAAATGTAATCTTTATATCAGGACCAGGTTCTCTGTGTGTTCAGCTGCAACGTGACACCTCACCACTAGATGTGAATGCATTCTTCACACTGAAGTTGAAAGTAATTAATTTGGTTCTTGTTTGAAATCACTTGGTGCCTGTTTTAAAGACTTTTCATCACTTCACAGTTAATTGTTTTTTTTTTGTGTGTAGAAATTCATATTATTTTGAAGGTTTTTTCAGGTGGTGATGTCACTTCCTGATTAGCTACTTCCTGGTTGTGCAGTGAAAAACCTGTTGGGAATGTAATCTACCATCCTCCAATCTGAATCATTGCAGAGAGAGACAATGCTGTAAGTTAATTTATTTGATGTGAGACATGTTAAAGATTGTATGTTAAATATTTTTTAAAAATATCCTTGAAGAGGTATTTAAAAGGATTATTTACAAGAATGTGCAGTTAAAATGGCAGCTGTACTACCTACATTGTGTATTTACCACAGTGTGCTGTGTGATTTACACTAAACACAGACACTTGAGATTTGAGCAGCATGTTGTTGAAGAAGTCTCAAAATTAACTGTCTTTAGCAGCTCTGGTTTAACTCAGACTAATTATGATGTTCTTTTTTAAAAAATTACTTGGCTTTGTGATTCACGAGAGGCAAAGGAATCTAGATTCGATGAAGTGCTGCCCTTAGCGGAGGCGCGTGCTCAGCTGACTGTCATTCCAGTTCACTTTGCTGTGCTACTGTTCACATCATTAATTTCACTGGTCGCATTCGCTTTCCAATGAGCAGTCAATATAAACACAATGAAATCATTAGAGCACATTTATTTGTGTGACAGTTACAGTTCAGATGATGATGTTGGGTGTGTGAGCAGATAGCTATAATATATACGCAATAAATACATACTTCGTTCTGTGAAGTGTAAGACTTGTAGCTGCTGTGATGATGGGACACGTGGGGTGGGGGTGGGGAGGGCAGGTGCTCTCACACCTGATTCAAGGTTGTATGTGATGGGAATGTGGGACCATCTATTGTGCTCCCAGCAATGTGATCTGTTCTGTTAAAGTGAAGTACAAGGACACGGCAACATGCTGACCGGTGCACATCGGATTTATTAGCCCAATCAATTGTATATGAGACAACAAACAAAGACAGCTACTGACAGGAAGTTACAAATGACAACTGACTTGAGAAATTGTGTTTTTGTATTATACGCTGTTTAACTAGCTGCTTTGGAAATAGGAAATAGGAAGTCGTATACCTAGGTAATGATACCTAGAGCATTACATCCCCACAACCAGCTAACCTTTGGATGTTAATGCATCGGCAGGTTGGGCTGTTGGCTGAGTCTGACCCCGGCCTTTCCCCTCTGACCTCTCTTAATGACAAACTGGGCATCTCCTCACTGGAGAGTCTAGAATTGGTTCTGATTGAAAACCTTGGGGGATCTGCAGCTTCAGAAAAACTCCCATCAGCCCTTCTGGCACTGACAATCATGTCACACTCATAGCACATCTGCATATTGGCCAATTTTATGATTTGGTAATTCCTAATCCATGCACAGACTTGCTGCCTTTCCATTACCAGTCAGCCAACATAAGATGAGGCCCCCCAAAAAAAGAAATGATTATATGCAAATATCACAGATAAGTCCAGAGACAGATGGTCAGGCAAGAAGACCGAGAGAGGGATTTCAAAGTCGGCGAGAGGGACGGAGAGAGGTCGGGTCATATCTTTGCACCTCTGGAGTGGATTTTCATGTTTTTCTTAAGAGCCTGCGGGAACGGTATAAAAAGAGAGAGGGGAAGAAAAAGAACTCTATCTGTCTATCTGTGAGTGCCTCCTCACAGGTCACAAAGTAACGTGCTAATCGCCATCAACGTTGACGTGTGTCATATATTTGGATTTGTAAAAGGCCAGGACGTTTTCTGTTTTCTGTCTTTACAACTTTCTGATGAGATGTCAGGGTGAGCCCTCGTGAGTTGACGTTTGTGATTGACGCAGCACCACAAGATGAGCCAGACAAGGCATTCTAGAAACAGACAATAACTTTAAAGATGATGTTAGTGTGTGTGTGTGGGGTAAACTCTGGAAAATGTTCAGACTTTTTTTATTGTTGGGTAGTTAATGTATGAAAATGGCTCTTTGATACGTAATCCACAAAACAATCACAAATCACAGTCAGTCGGCCTTCTTCCCTTCCTCTTCTACTTGATATGCCAGCAGCATTAAGCTTGTGTTTTCACGTGGCACAGCTGACATCCTCTGAGGGGGGGTCCACAATATCTGTTCTTGCAACAACACTGAAAACAATGAAGTTCTCCGCCTGAAATAGAAACACAGCCAGAAACAGCAGAGCATACAAATGTGTGTGCGCTCGCTGCAGCTTTCTCGTGTCTTTGTTTATTAAAACTCGAAGCCGGCCGAGCACACGAAGATTATAAGACTCTAACCTGAGGAGACTGGATCCAGAGGCGACAGAAAGTATCAGAGAAAGGAGAAAGATGACGCCAACAGATTTAAAAGTTGACCCACAAGGGTTCGAATACAGACGTCCACAAAGAGGCACAACAATCATTAATACCCCCAAACAAGGTGGCTTCTTCCTCTCGATATGACTCATAAAGACTTCCAGTAAATACAAAAGTTGTTGTTATTTTTTAAAACTCTCTGCAGTTAAGATCCAGACGAACGAGTCCCTCTTTGCTCCCACATTTATTTTTAATTTGTTAACATCGGGCTTTTTCGTTTTCATCCATTCCATGAATGGATCTTTTTTTTTTTTATTGCACAATGAATGTGCGTTTGCAGTTAAGTGCCTGCACTTCATCTAATATTTAAAGTGTGCCTTAAATGTTGAGGAACAAACAGGATTCTACAACCCGAGGTAACAGCACAACAGAGGGAGACGATGAGGAACAGAGGGAACAGGCAGTTTACAGGTTGTTTTGAGCTTCTGGAACCAGAGCGACTTAGAAGTATCTCTATCTCATCATTTCATTCACATTTCAGGCCCCAATGCTAAATCTTGATTTGTCAAATCTGATCATTTTATTTTCCTGAACCAGAAACCCAGATCTCCGAATGAAGAAACCGATGTGTTCACAGGCAAAGATTTATGAAAATGAGATAACGCACGCAGAAGTTTGTGGAATCCAATACAGTGATAATGCATAAATTTCTTCCCTCTCTTTAACATTGGGAGATATATCTCTGACCTCACTGAGCAGGTTCGTTTGACAAATTCATGTTTTCCAGATCCAGTGAAGGCTCCACTCTGACAAAGGTGTGATGCTGACGTGCCGCAGGGGGCTGAGGTGTGGTGCCGGTGGGGGGGCGCTGAGTGTGGCTCCTGCCTGACTGTTTGTTGTACAGAGAGGCCATATATAACTTGAACGACTGATTTGTTAGTGATGATGTTGATTGTGTTCCTTAAAGGGCCTCTTCACCCGTTTTAACCCCACGCACAGTGGTTCCAGTTTGGATGGCACGTGTTTGTTGGTCCCCTTCTTCCCTGTGACTGCCCTGTGTTTGAACATGTCTGTGGTTTCAGTGTTACGTCCTGACTCTCTGCAGGTCTGCTTCAAAGCATCGCCGCAGGGCATGTCCAACACATGAAACAATCCCTCTGTTCTGAGCTTCTCTGATGTACAACAGGGGAACCTGGAAATTGATTTGATCAATATTACATATGATTACATAAATATATTTTATATGCACCAGGAAAATGTAACAATTTTGTAGATATCAAGGTTTGTTAAGATTATATTCCTTCATATAGCTTTCTGAATAAGCTGAATAACCTGAATACTTACGTATAGAAGTCTCATTCAAAACATAAATATGTGACTTTTAACATCATTCAGAGCTAAAGCAGACCCTTTATTTATGTTGTGTCGATAACCTGTCATTTGAATCCTGCTCTGAAGGTGAAAAGATATATTCGCATAATATATCTGAATATTTAAAGCTCCTCTAAGCCTCAGGTGAATTCCTAAACAGAAAATAATGACCAACCCCCCACCATTGAGCGATCCAGTTAAAAACCGACCCCTGGTTGAACCTAACAGCTGACCCCTGATATATGAAGGGTGAAATGTTAATCGCACTGAGCTATAAAATCCTCCACTCAGTCCTCATCACGTTCTTATATCAAATTTATGGGTTCGTAAAAAAATCAGGGACCTCACACAAGCCAAACATCTCCCGAGGGGCGGGCGGAATTGCCCCCAGAGACCAACAATCGTTTCTTTTAGTGATTTAAAGTACATATATTGTTTTATATTTGTTGTGGTTCTCGAATCTACTACTTCATGTCAGTGTCAGTACTGATGTGTATTTAGTGCTTGCTGGAGGAACATATCGCCTTGAGTTAAACTGAGATGCTGTCGGTTCATAAATGCACCGACATACTTTCTCTGTCTGTACGAACACTTTCTCTCAGAAAGTGCTCGTACTATTATATTTCTAAAACGTCAGCGTGCTGACTGACTAATGTGTGAAACTGACCAGACTCCGTGATGGCTAAGAGAAATTCCTCTAATGAGCGAAAAGCCTCAGTGAAGAGACGTCGGTTAAAACTGTTGCTAGCATGGAAAATCGATCCCCCACCTGTCGCCTGTAAACACCACAGAGCCAGCAGAGGCAATTTGGAAAGAGCCAATAAAAGAATCGGACCAGGGAGTAGTCTGGCAGCTATACTGCACGCAATGCATTCTGGGTGATGCAGGAGTTCTTGCCTTGGAGCAGCAGCAGTGGAATACACAACATTTTTCTGACTTTTCCCCGCAAGGCCCCCAAATGGGAAAATAATAATGGTGCAGTTTCCAGCAGTGAGACCCACATTTTAGGAAATGTAATAGCAGAGTCCAGGTTACAACGCAGTGCAGACAATTGGCCTCTTCACTGCAGCTACACCGAGGGTGGACGGTGTCTGTGTGTGCAGGAAATAACAGCTCTGTGTCTTACACCATGCACTCCTGTCCTGGTGAAATGACCTTCAGAGAAAACAGGGAGTTCAGTTCAGTTGAGTTCACGTCAGATTTCACTCAGACCGTCCTCCACAGGAGAGCTGTACAAATGAACACTGATGACTGTCGCCTAGATTGGTGAGAAGTCGTTTCTTTTCCCTTTGTCTTTCGCCCATGTTCGCCTCTGTCTGGGCTCGTGCGCACACACACACACAGTATGCACTGAAGATTCTATTAAGATTAACCTGTATGAAATTGAACAAATTGAAAAAAATTAAACTTCAACTTCAGCTCCAAAGTACACTAAGCTCAAGGTTCTGTTTTTATCAGTTTGCCTTAATACTTCACTAAAAATTAGAAAATCTCCTTTAGCAATCTCCTGACCAGCCATGAACAGCGATGTCACTCCTCTTCAGAAGAGTCTTTTAAAACCCAAACGAAATGAATAACAAGTGTGTGGAGAATCCATGGATTCTAGCCGAACATCACAGAAATGTCTGATGTCTTAATTACTGTGTATTTTACTGTCATTGGGTGTGATTTGATTCTAATTTGCTTTGATGATTTAATATTTTTAAAATGACTAAATTCATAAAGGAAGGAAAGCACTATCAAGTCAAACCATCCATCGAAGGTCTTGCTGCTTTATTTCCTCGGCAGCACCATCCATCTCTTCATTTCGGCTTTTAGATTTTTTTATTGCATGTCCTCCGACTCTGATTTCAGTTTCCCATCACACTCCCTGAAAGCCACATATGGAGCACAGTGTGACGGGAAGGTTGTGTATTTCATTATTAACATTTGTGCATCTTGACGTGCAGAGAGACCAGCGGTCCACCGGTATCTGCGGACTATAGAAAAATGTTGTGAATCTTGAGCGGCAGCAGCTTCCATCTGTTCTTCAGTGCACATTTAATCTGTCTGATCCTCTGCACCTCATTTGCCATCTCTCAGTCTAAGCTGACTCCTGGCGCTGCAGGTCTTTGGGCAGAGAAGCAGTTTTTCTCTGGCTGTTCCCTCAAAACTGTTCAATTTAATGACAGGATTAATTCAAACACCGGCTAATTAAAGCATAATGCAGTTACATATATGCTACTGCTTATAAAATAGTAACACAGCTATATAAATCCAGGCTTGTAGCATCAATAGATTATTTGAGTTAGAGTGGAGGTCATAGTAAAAGTATTCACTCAGCTCATTGGGATGTTCATCATATTCTTGTTTTATTTTTGCCTTCATAACTGATCCAGACAAACCCAGAATTCAGAACTAAATCAGGGCCAGACTTCAGAAACTGCCTCCAGAGAAAAGGCAGCGTGACCCATCTTGTCTCGTTCAAACTTACACAAACAAACAAACCAACATTCAGCCTGATGTGATGCAGCTAAGAGCCTCCAACTGTGGCATTCACAGACGGGAGGATCTATTCACACGGGCCATCAAACCAGCGCCGGCAGAATGCGGTTGCCATGGAAACCCACAGCTTATTGAGTCACATCATATTTGTATCCGCCTCCAACCGAAAGATTCCAGATCTAATGTGTAAACACATGCACAAAAAAAACCCTGGATCTGTGAAATAACATAAACAAACAGTTTGCGCTGCAGCAGACGTCGGTCAGATTTGTTTTCCCACACGTTCTCTATTGCGACCCTTTCCTTTGCCACTTACACAGCTGCGGCTGTTAACCGACGCAGAGTAACCCCTGGGCCACAGCGCTGCCCACACGAATCCAGCGTTCCGAATGTTCAGGAGAAAGCATCAGCTACCAGCACGTATTAACAAAACCCTCATATTCACAGCAGCAATTAAAAATCATGACATTCAGTCTGATTCCAACTGCCTGCGGCTGGGAGCCAGTTCACTGATTTAATAAAGTCCATGTATACATCCTACTGTTGATGGATTGTGACAATTTGATGCGATTTTGACTGCAAAAGTAATATCCATCAAATATATTTCTTGAGATCACATATAAACATATCGAATCAAGTCACTGGTCATGGCGGCTGGTTTACTTTTCATTTTCTCCCAGCGTGGCGTGCCTTGTTTGCTTTTCCTCCTCCTCAACATGAAGCTATAGCCCATGATGGAAGATGGAGGCTACTCTTGAACCCGTATTGATCATCTCGGCCAGAGCTGAGGATGCATATATGAATTGCAATCATGTCAGCCTGACAGATCTGGAGAGGAGCGCGTCCTGGCAGAGCTGCTTCCATCTGGAGTCGCTGCAGACGAACTCACACAGGATCCAGAAACAATGAGAGGCAGCTGTGACGACAAAGAGAAGGAACCAAGGCCTTCATTTCTTGAGGATTTGTTTGTTTCCTATTCATTTACATCTGAAAGCCTGGTCAGGGACGTAGAAGCGGCTGGAAAGACATTTATCACCATTTATTCCTGATATTTGTAAAAACACCAGTTCCATGGACTTTGCTCGGCCCACGTATGTTCATCTTCTGCACATTCACAGGATGCGTGGCAGCTGCACTCGCTCTCCTGCTGGCAAGTGGGATGTGAGTTCATCCATATGTGGTTGACTGATTGTTGCGGACAAAGACGCAGGCGATGTGGGACATGGAGCAGCTGTGTCCTCTGTCTCTAGCATGGTGTCAGCGTCCTGTGAGGTGGCGATGTTCATCAGCATTTCTTTTGATTCATCCCCACTGGAGCAACTCTGTTCTGTCTCCTGCGTATTGAATTATACAATAAAGAAAATAACAATGACTGGTGGCAGGTCCTGGCTGAATGGACAGGGCATGTTAACGTCTCACTATTCTCTGGATCCATTGGCCACTTTGTGCCGCTGCGATCAGGCTGAGCGGGCTGGACCGAGCCCAGCGGCACAGATAAGAAGAAGGTTGCGGTTCAGTGTCCCATTTCACAGCTGGCTTATCAGCATAAGAACATTTTCTGGACGTCTTTGAGATGTGGTTCCTTTTCTGATTTAAAAGAAATGCCACCTGTGCGTTCAGGTCTTTATTGGCCGACATGGGAGAACTCCTGATACGTAGCATTTGCATGTTTTTCCTTGAGAAATCCCATTACGCGCTCATTTGCGTTCCTTTACTGAAATAATATTTTCGCCGTCAGTGATGTGTATTGACGAAACTTCAGCGGAGAGGATGAGTGGTGGCTGATTATGGTAATGTGACCTTATCTGCTTGACTGACCTCTGCTTCCACTGTTGGCAAATGATGTCAAATATAGCATTTAGCATTTACGCTGGTTAAGACTGATTAAAGCCCTGAAGCCTGCACTAGATTATTGAACTAAAATAATGACTTTCATCTTCTACCTTTAACATTAAAATCATATTTGAACAAGGAATACTTCATCTAACTGCATTTCTCTCCCTCACACAAACACTTGCTGTTCACTATTCTCAAATTAAACTAAATTTAGTCCAAACTTGTGTCGACCCTCCACCGTGTTCGCCTCAGTCATGATATACCATCTGAGTTTTATTGAGATTATTCCCCTCACCACATGTTGAAGACAATTACCCTCAGGAGGTCAATGGAAATAAATGAATAACAGAATAAACGAACACCTCAAAAACATGAGGCCTCCTCTAGTTTCCAGCTGGAACAAAATAGAAATTAAATACCTGGTGGCGGAGAGGACGGCTTAGTCATCACACGGGCCAGTGAGTTAATGGAACTGTCTCTGAATCCTGACGGTCCTCTGAACGCGTTCAATGAGCAACACCCACCACTCCCACAGGAAGATGAGATATAAGTGCTGGAACCAGATTCATCTTAATGGCCAATGACATTTTCAGCAGCTATTTATAGACGTGATGTCTGTAAACAAGGAGACCTTTTGATGACTCTTCAAAAAGGTTCAAGCCCAGAGAACTTAGATGACGTCTCAGTTTGGTTGGCTGTTAATTGCATCATGGCACCTTTCCTCGTGCCACTCCATCCCCTGTTTCTTGGTCATGACGGTTCTCTTCTGTCTGCTGTGGGAGATGGATCCATGACCTCCTCTGTGAACATGATTTATGCCTCGTGTGCTTGTCAGGCGATCGATTTTCAACTCCCATGATCCCTTGCTGCTTCACGCCATCATCAAAAAAGTTCTTTGGTTATTGTTTTGATTGAGCCCCCCAAGCGGCTGACGTTCAGTATTGTGCTTGAAAGTGAATCAATGGAAGTGAAATGAAGAATTAGAACAATCATAATTGAATGAAGTAAAAGGAGGAGATTGCTAATTAAAGGCGGACTTGGAAAAAAAGATTCATATTTCATGTTGACCACTCAGCCCTCCCTCTAGTAATTACTGGTGAAATGTTTTACGATTCATAATAAATGAAGGCTGCTTTCCCAGTTTTATTTTGGGTGCTTTTGGAATATTTACAAGACCCGCTATGATCAGCTGGGACCTGCAGGCTTGTTGAGCTGCTTAATGTCCCTGAAGAAAGTCTGAAAATTGGTAAACCGAAGAAATTAATATCCTAAGATAATGGCATAGAAACTTGTCGAGAGCTGTGAAGATTAACAAATACAAAGGCGTTTAGTGGAACCTTTGATATATTTTGAAAACACTTATTTGCTTTCTTGCCAAGAGTAAGATGAGGAGATCGATACCACTCTCATGTCTGAACTTGGAGTTGAATAAAGAGGTTGCTCAGCTTGGCTGAAAGAGCAGAAGCAGGAGTTCACCTGAATCACTCCAGAGTTCAACAGAACTACAAATAACGAGCTCCTGAACAGACCGATTTCTTTGGTTTAATGAGCAGGCATGAGGAGTTACGAGCACAGGGCTGAAGAGCAGGCGTCAACATTTTGATTAATCAAATAATTATACTTTATATATATTATATGTGAGGTTTGTTTCCGATTGAGTCTTCAGGAAATTGCCAAGGCCTGTTTTTCACCGTCTAAACATTTAATTGTTCAATCTGGAGAATAATGGGCGGATCCAGTGATAACGAGTTTAAACCATTGCTTTCAGCCAGATACGGGCGGCGCTAATGGAATCCAATTGACATTCATTAAAAAGGTGAAGTTTTTTTTTCTTTTTAATTTGCTCTTTTCTTAGAGCCTTCTCTCTCAGCTGCTCTTCAACTTCCACTTATCGATTTCCTACAATTCTGCTGGATGATTATATGAACTTGCTGTGTTCAATCAAAAGGTGGGAGAGCGGAAATATATCTACGCCCCGTGAGTCAAATGGTGGATGAACACAGACGGGGGCATGTCAGTAATCATGCCATGTCTGGTGGCTGCTCATGTCTATTCTGAGGCAGCCTCTTGAACAAAGACTCTCTTTTTGCTGAATGTTGTTGGAATAGTCGAGAAATGGCCCTTTGGTCTTTCTTTGACATCAAAATGTGAATGTTTGATGTCGCAGAGAGCTGGAGGATGGAAATTGGTCAGACTACAAATTTAACAAAGCCAAGAAATGCACTTTACATGACTTAAAACCACAAAAGTAAGAAATGGGAAATGGACTGAAATTCCAAATTCTGCATGTCTAATCACAATGTCCCTGATTCCTCTCTTCTTCAGAGTGCTCACTCTCCCATGATGATGTTCAGACAGTAATGCCTTACAACAGCAGGGGTGATGTGATACAGAAAGATGGTTGCCTAGTTGAGGCATTTAACATTTGTTATTCACAGTGTAAGATTTTGTTGTCCTAGATATGACAAAAAAGTTTTCTTAAAACTGGCAAAAGATTCAACAGCAGAATCATGCATGGATCCTTATCCTAATCACATCAAAGCCACGGGCCACGGACGACTTTTACAGATATTTGATGCCAACTTTTTATCCTCGCCAAAGATAAAGGCACGTGAGGGAGGAGGCCTTTCTGCTCTGAGTTCTCTCTCACGACCGATGAGCCTCTTACGAGAAGCGTTTCAGGCTGTTTATTAATACTCACATGTAGCAGCAAACTCAAACACTCCACTGTTTAAAATTAGCTCACGAGCTGGTGTCCTGCCAGGCTCAAAGAGTCCAACCTGTTGTCGCATATGCAGAGGATTTCACCGTGCACATGTGCAGGGGGCGGACTTCGAAGGTATTTTTGGAACATCTCAAGAACGATATGTGAGGAAACATTTCACGCATTATGATTTCCAAACGACAGTTACTGTGCAATTAACCCTCCATACAGTCCTGCCCTACATTCACACATGCAAACAACATGTGTCTATTTAAAGACGTATTATCATGTAACACATGTAATTTGCAAGAGGAAATGTGTTTTATGGAAGGAAACAATGAAGTCGTTTGAATCCACTCGAAGAAATGCTAGCTAAATGCGAGAGAACAGACACAAGGAAGCAGGAAACTTGGGGGTAAAAGTGGCTGTGGTTTATTAAGCCACCAACAAAAATACTCCACAATGAAAACAGGCAACAATCCATAATACACAAGTCTTAACCGAGCACCATCCGACATCTAACCTCATCCTCTGAGGTGCCCTTTAAATCAGATGCCTAGTTGGCTCAGATTGAGCCAATTAGGCCACTTGGGCTGTACCATTGACAGAGGGGGGAAGATATTTAGATTGGGTGCTGAATGGCAATCCTTGGAACAAACAGTTAAAACATGCACCTCTCCGTTTTGTCAGGTGCCCGAGGTCCTTGTAAAATTTTAAATACGGCCCAGTTAGTGGCGCGCGCTTCCGCATGGGGCTGACGGACGGGACAATCAGGAAGTGGGTGAGTGCTAAACTGGTGGACACGTAGAGTTGGGTACCGCACTGCCTGTCCAGTTTTGGGGCTCAATGAAAGTGTGTAACTGAATGGGGGGCGCCCCGCGGTGCGCTCGCCTGAGCGTCCTCGCTTAGACAGGAGCCGAGTCTGCTCGCTGCCTGCGGCCTGTGTGTGTGTGTGAGTGCGTGCGCCCAATGTCTCTGCCCGCACAGTGTCCACGCACGACCACAGTCTCTCCGCCGTGCGGCTGCGTGTCTGTGTGCGCGACAGTGAAAAGGGGGGGTTGTCACCTTCTCACAACATCTCAGAATTATGGAGAGAAATTCAATTCGAGCAAATATGAATCTAAAAATTGCACATACAAGCGACAGATGAGTATAATGATATATGTAATTATGCATTTTCCTGTTGGCCCCAAAATAACAGGCAGCATTAACATGCACAGTCAGAGCATCTGTTGTGTTTGAAATGTTCCCTGTGCATATGCGCATTTATGCGTCTACAACTGAGTCCTGGATCCTGATGGAAACCCACCGGGTGATTGAATTAAAGAAGACAGTTGGGCTAGCTGGAGATTTGTGCTCTACTTGGTGCCATTCTGTTCACTCTGTAATGCTTTGAAAATGACTTTAATCTAAAGTGCAGCTTTGTCTATCCAGGTATTGGCGTTCATGGCCTTCAGAAGCGTCCATAGTTTAATCTAAGTGCTCTGAGTGTAACATGAAAACTACTGTGTTGACTCTGAGTCATTGTTGTATACAGTTAAAATGTTGCGTGTTGGTCCACATTATGCTGAGCTCGTTTTCCCCAATGGCTGAAAAGAGAATATTCAATGTCTGGGAATTGTGAACATAGTTTCTAGGAGACCGTATTTCTACGTGTCAGACTGCTCAACATAAAAGCTAGTGTTTGACCTGGAAACATTAGAATGTGAAATGACGGCAGAGCTCATTGAGAAAATCTGATTCTATTTGCTTTTAATAAAAACTAATGAGGCCGAAGCTCAAACTCAAAGACCACAGGCTCACCTGCCTCTGGTCCCCCACACCCCCGATCACTGTGTCCTCTCAGCCGTGCTGTCCCTGCTCTTCCTCCTGTCCTCACATGATACAGCCCCCCCCCCCCCCCCCCCCCCACACGCCCCCCCCCCCCCCCCCCCCGTCACCGTCAGACAGGAGGAGCGGGAGGAGGGGTGAGGATCTCCATGAGCATTGTTGATTTACTGCCACACCTCCTTATGACTGTGGCTCCACGCCACAGGGCCACCTTCAAAACCTCCAATCAGATTGCTCTGTGGTGCTTGTTAAACAGATTTTATGGTGCCTGTCACTCCCGGTCTCCAGCGTCTGCCCTGACTGAGCCGTGCTTCGCTCGATGCTGCGAGCAGATTTAGTTTAAAGAGATGTGAACATTTCTAGAAAATGCAGCCAAGGCTGAATGCCCTCTAATGGCGCCGTGTGCCGGGATGGAAAAGGTCGAACCTGGAGGAGTTTCTGCGAGACATGTTCGGCCTGATAGATGAAATCCTTATTAGTGTGTGACTGGCTAAAATAACCTGACATTCAGGGGAGCGCTGACCCATAAGAGATTATTGTGAGATGTCAGTTTGACCATATAATGCCAGAAACCACTGGAGGAGCAGGACACGTGTTTGGGTCAGACAACCTGCAGCTTGTATCTTTGTTCAGATCGTTTCAGTCTTCCTGCTTCAACTGCACCCTGCAGAGAGGATTAAAATCACACCATTATATTTAAGAGTTTTTTTTTTTGTTAATAGCACTTGAAGCACTTATTTTGTTTTTAACCTTCACCCTTTGAGGGAATAACCTGAGCGGATCAGCTCAATTCACTGTTTATAAATGAGGCTGAGATTGGATTGTAGAATAATATGTACAATGCAATCTAATGGGGGCGACTGTGACAGTCCAGGAAATTATTATTTTTTTGCCAAATTGTATTTCTGGGTCTTTGAATCCAGCATCATTACATGCCTTCCTCAGTGAGATGTCTCACTCTCTAATCTTGTGAGACAATAATTTCTGATGTGGACGATGTAAATGAGGCCTTTGACTTTGATGTCCGTCCCTACTTGAATAGCAAACAAGAAGAGAGGGAAAGAGGGAGGCAACAAGCAGAGGAGAGATGATGCGCAGAATGAGACGTGTCAATTACATCACACCCACCCACATTCATATGTTAAGAAATACTTCCCATACTTCTACTCTAGGTTGTCCACTTACTTTTGGCCACAATGCTATATGATTATTAAAATGAGCCTGCAATTATCTTCCCAATGCAAATCCGTAAGAACAAGATCTCCTCTCCTGTCTTACCCTGCACTCTCACATCTTCATTAAACTTTCACCGCACAGTGTGACAAAGCTAAAGTGAAAGTCATGTTGGACCAGTTATTCTGATAGTGGCCACACTTTTTATAATTCATTAACTTTTTCTCTCGTCTCTCGTCTTTTGGAGTAATCTGAAAACCCTCTGTTCCAGGAATGAATCTGTGTGTGTGTGAGTGAGATGAGGTGATTAAAGACGGTCGGACTAAATCAAATATTTGACAGTGTGACTGATTTCAATGAATGTTTACTGTTTGAGGAAACCATGGGACTTCCTGTCTATCCAGCATTGTGTGAAATTGCTGAAACCCTCTGCCCCCTAATGAGCAAAGCTAAAATGTTGAATATATATTTGTAATGTGGTGAACTGTCAGACGGCCGCCCTGCTCCACTTAAACTCTTGCATTTAGCCTTTCCCTGATAATTATGCAACACGAGGTGGGTTCAGGCAGGCCTCCCACTCATGCTATAGTGATATAGCCACATATGCTGGAGCCCTCAGCAGATCCTCCACCACACCTGCATAATGGACTCATGGAGGAGGAGGAGGAGGGCTGCAGCACTGATGTGTTTTTGTTGATGAAGATGGAGAAAGGAGGAGGAAAAACCTAAGCACATCTCATTTTTGGAGCAAATCTGCAGCTGTGAAACACTGCATTGAAATCCCCCTCTCCCCCCCACCCTATTTCTCCCTCCTCTCTCTCTCTCTCTCTCTCTCTCTCTCCCTCTCCTCTATCTCCGTCCTTTTCTTTCTCCCACATTCGCGCGCGCGCCCCCACGCAGACGAGCGCGCACACGGGAACCTGACAGCCCATGCACGGCACACAGGAGCCACTGACAGTACCCGCGCCTGCTCGGGATCGCTGCCTGGCGTCCCTGCCGCTCCGCCGGATGCTTGCGCAGAGGACATTCGCCTCCGCCGGTCACCGCATCCGTCTCCAGCCTCGACTCCACGTCTGAACTTTTCCCAGCGCGTGACCGTCTCCGTGGAACCTGTGTCTGAGACCACGTCTTTCACCGGGTGATAAACCCCCGTACAGCCAGACGCCGTTAACTTGCCGGGGCTGGATGGCACAGCGCTGCGTGCCAGGTCTGGAAAGTTGCGCTGCGCCAGGGAGCATGGGCGCAAACTTTCAAAGCTTTTTCTAATCGACTGCGAGCTTCTTACATTTTTTTTTTAATCATAGCAAAGAAAATGAAGGCAGGTGTGTCACCCGAAGACTGAGAGGCGCGCACAGCTCCACGGTGCTCCAGGTGCTGGGGAGGGAGCGAAGGTGACGCGGAGGGAAGTCGTGATCTGTTGGTGGATTGCGCTACGGAGGGAACGCACTGATGAGACAACATGGGTGAGTGAGCGGAGCCCGGTCTCATTTAGAATCAGGAGGCATCAGGAGGACCAACACTGGTGGACCTGTTAGCGGAGACATCTGCAGCGTCACTTTGGCGTCGTCTCTGTTCATGTTGCCTCACATGCTTCTATTATTTTGTGGTCAAAGTGGGTTTGAATGTGCAGCAGCCAGCAGCGTGCACGCACCTTCTTACCCCTCAGTTTAATGATGTGCTGGAGGCTGATTGTCAGTCGACAGGGACCGTGCTTGTCTGTGCGCAACGGGGCTCGGAGCCGAACGACGCCTCGTTATGTGCCAGATAAACGTCTCTGCTGCTGCAGTGACAAGTTCATCCACACGTTCCCGACCTGAACTCGCACGGCTGGAAATGGGGGAGGGAGGGAGAGGGTGAGGGAGAGAGAGAGAGAGAGAGAGGGGGGGGGGAACGTGTGTTCTTTCTTTCTTTTTTTTTTTTTTTGCGGCCTCCCCCATCCCACCTCCTCCTCGTCGTCTTCCCCCGTCCAAACCTCTTACATGTTGTGACTCCTGGTCCTCTGTCTTCAGCTCTTACCTTTAAAATTTATCTCTCATATTTATTCCCCATCGACTTGTTTTGTCCCTTTTCCGGCGCAACTTCTGCTGTTAAATCCCACAGTGAGGGGACTATCATTCGTGCACGTGCACGCGCAGGGGAGGTTTGACAGGAGATGAGCTGCAGACGGATCCATTTGAGTTGATTTGAAACTGCACGCCTCTGAGCCTCCTCTGGTTGCTCGCCTCCTCCTCCTCCTCCTCCTCCACCTCTCACTTGTTGAATTGCTACTGTTGTGCTGTTCTCCGGTATATTTTACTTTCTTTGTGAGAGCGTGTGGTTTATTCTGAGATGTAGTGAGGGGCTGCTGCAGCCTGCAGGGATGCATGCTGCCCACACATCTGTGCACAGTTTGTAGCGTCTTCTCTAATGAGCAGCTTAGTGCAGCTAATGAGCATCCACTTTTAACAGTTTTAATTATTTCACTACAATTACGACAGACCGAGCCAAACTAAATGGTTGCATTTGTTCGACCATCGGTACTTGTGGCCAGCACGCTCTCCCGCTGTGGCTGCTCCCTTCATTGCGCTTTTGGGAAAGAAATTCATGTGCAGACCTCCAACAAATCAAGAATAGAACATCGGCATGATTCAATTTTCCGCATCATTCTGGTGGAGGAGCAGGGCTGCAGCTAAGTAGCAGCTGCTCAGCATCTGCCGTTGCACTCAACAACAAACAAATTTCAACGCTGATCAAATCACGCAGAAAATAAGCTGGAACAGCAATTCCTCAAATTGTAGATACTCAACCCAGAGGATGTTTGACTGAAATGATGATGACAAAATTGTGGCCAACGTTTTGTGTGGATTGAGTGACTGTTCAGCCAAGATCCGCGAATCCAACCATTGGAAAATGAGGTGAAGTGTCAAATATAGGGTTATTTTTACACTTTGGATGAAGAAGAAGGTGATGAAACATTTCTGGATCTGCTCCTGTGTCCTGATCCATTCCAGATTATTTAGTCTCATTTTTTTCCCCATCATTTTTGTTGTCCCTCTTTTAAGCAAACAAACCAAGCTTGAAACTTGATTTGAATTAAACAGGTGGCATCAGTATACAACTGCACTGAAAAACATAAAGTCATGGAAAATATATTTTTTCAAGAGTAACAGGCTAGGGAATCTGCTTTAGAAAAATGAAGGAAGTCTCATTGTGCATCCTCACATTGGTGAATTTCATCGATGACCTCAACCTGTGAAATTCATATTCAAGCCTCTTCCAAAGCTCCAGAGAAGAAAAAAACGAACAAACCTTGAACGGTTCAGTGCTGCAGCAGAGGCTGGTTTTAAATACTTCAGCTGAAGCTTTCAATAGGGAATAATGAGGGTGATGCATGCTTCCTTTTTCTCACACTTGGTGTATAATATGGGATATCACACCGAACTCCCTCACTTCACATCTTGGAGTTTTTTTTGTCCTTGTTGGATTATATTCTACTCTTCCTTCAAAGTCCTGTGTTCCTTGACATTTCTGAAATATCTGTGAGAGACCTCCCCCAACAATGTGTCCAGCATATTGAGCTGATGCTGTGAAGCAGGTTCAGGCACAGAAGTGAGAACATAAGTCTGGCAGTAAGCTCTGGGAGCTCAACCATCACACACACACCACACAAAAGACCCTGAACCAAGAGCCACATGATAATGTGCTGTGTGTGTTTTGTGTTGCTGAAGCGCAACAGCTTATGTTTGGTTGTCGTGGTGTTGAACACGCCAGCGTGGGGAGTTCCTCTATTTTCTCTATAGTCAGGCTGAAACTGAAAGAGGATTCTTCAGAGCCTTTTACAATCAAATCGGTTTCAAACAGGATGTTGGATTATGCCTTTTATTCGTACTAGTGTACAGTCACCATTACTAAAATTTATTACGATTTAGTTTTCTTAGAATGAGCTGGTACATTGAATCTGGGTCTCAGCACAGTCAGCTCCCTGAAGGCCTCTGTAGATACAAACCTGCAATATGCAACATCCCCACCTGGTGCAACTAAATACTGCACACTGAAAATTCAATGCCAGCCAAAAGTTCAGGAAGTTTAGGAATTATTTATTAACGATGAAGAGTTCAGCTGCGTGACCTCATAACTTCTCATTGATGGAAAACAAACTGCCGCACAGATTCGACTCAGCCGTCGTCCTTTTGATTCCAGTGTTGCTGACTCCTGAGCAGGGCACAGAGGCAAGAGGAAACACAAACACAGAAATCTCTTATGGGAAATAATCAGTCTGTACTTCTGAAGAAGAATGTGGGTTGATGTTGGAGCCCATTGCTCATAATAACAAGCTGACTGAGGCTGGTCTTCAGGGCCTCGAACAAATGACCGGTGCTGTCATGTCCTCTGATGAGGGCCAGCCTCTTTGACAGTAGAGAGAGAGAAGGACGCAGAAATACTGGGCAGGAGGACATTTGTTCTTGCTTTTTGTCCTGTCACGAAATCCAGAGGAATGTATTTGGATGTAGTTTTTATTACCTTTCAGAATGACCGCTTTTATTCTCACATATTTTGCCAGAGGTCTTATTTTTGTTGCCGCAGGTGGAAAAAAAATCAATGTGTAGTGAAAGAATGCAGGACGTAGGTGTTTTCTTTCTATCTCATCTATAATGTCTTCCATCACATCCCCTCAGGGGGCTCCACGGGGGATCCAGCCAGTTTGCTAATATAGAATAGTTGATTTCTCAGGGTAACGTGAGCCAGTCACAGTAAATAACTACAGGAAGCATTACATCCACTCTGATGCACACTGGAACTGTATCTAGGGAATCTCTTACATGGTCATGAATCTTTAAAAATTGGCGAATTCCAGTTGGCTGAGTCCCCCCACAACCCCTCCACCCTCCCCACATCTGTACCTGTAGGCAATGAATCACATCAGCAGAGGACAGGACGAGGGACTCCCTCATGTCTGTCGTTTGTCATTCTCTCCAAACTTCAACAGTGTTTCAATGTCGGGATCATTACATAGGGTTTCCAGTTGTTTCCAGTTCATGTTGTTGAGATGATGCAGCTCAAGACCAGAACTGATCTGGTGAGCTGTTTGCAGGATAAATCTGCAAATTTGGTGAATCAGGAAGTTGCTCCTTGTAAAACGGCTGTTGCAATTTGCTGCATCTTGTGAAGAAGTGCTTTCCTGTAGTGTCGCATTAGCCAGAATATCTTCTCTTTGCCTTTTGGATGCCCTGTTATCCCCACTCACAATCCAGTAGGCAAACACATTAGTGCGGCTCAGGGTGCATATCCCCAAACTCCCCATTGCTGACATCTTTCACCCTCTGGCTTCTCCATATCCTGGTGGAAAGCCCTGCTCAGTGGTCATATCGATCATCGCACCTCCCTGCTTTGCTGCACACACACCAATAACCTGTGTGTGTGTGTGTGTGTGTGTGTGGGGGGGGCGTCAATCAGAAAGCCAGTGTCAGTACAGATATTTTGGGCCTGTGTCTGGTTTCTGTTTGTTTGTTTGTATCTTCATCGTGGACCGTACGTAAAGACAAGCAATATGATCAAGCACGAACATCATGTCAGATCAAAACAGAATTCAAGCTTTCAAGATGTATTACACTACTTTGGCATTAGGGCTAATGTGTCTGCATAATTTACTGCATGCAATGTTAAGTTATATGTGCTTCTTAAATTATGTATATATTAGATTGTGAAAAGCACCAGTACATAAGGAATATTTAAAGTCGACCCTGTCTGCAGTTGACGAGCAAGTTCAGACTGAAGTGAACTTCCATCCAACACTTCTCATTAGAGTTCTGCCTGCTCCCACAGCAGGCGTCCTCCAGGGCCAAAAAAACCCTGGTGTAAAAATTTTGACATTAAAAATAAGCTCCTCTAATTAAATATAGCTCTGTTGACAAGTTGAGGAAGTGATTTCTACTACTCAAATATAAAAGCATTAATTAGTGTTGTTATTTTCCTGAAATATGATCTGCACAATTAGCTGACTACTGATCGTTTAGTTTGTTGAGAATTAATAATCATCAGTAAAATGATGAATGATTCAGTTGTTGAACTAAAACAATAGTAAACATCTGTCTGTGCCTAATTAAAACTGAAGGCTTGTTGCTTAGATTTCTCGGCCAGACCAAACAAACAAGTTTAAAATCACCTGAAGCTCAGGAGCATCCGCTCACTAATTAATCAAACTAATGATTAATTTGGACAATAGTCATTATCAGTGCAATAATAAGCTCTGAGAGGATTGACAGTTAAACTGCATATTGTGGGTGATACCACTTTTAGCCTCATCATGTCAGATCTACTCATTAATTTTTACCTTTAATGAAATACAGTCTCTGGGTGTGGGTGAATTCCTGCTCCTTGAATTTCCGTGCACCATCCACATTCACAGGTCTCTCTATCTCCATGTCACACACCAACCTGAGGCTTCAGCGATTTCCTGTATTATACGATGGAATGTTCCCCCTCCCCCTGCAGCAGGCCCCACAGTCTCTTACTAACATGGCAGATGTAGCCGACCTCTCTATCGTGCCACAACTTCAGTTGATTCGAGATTCACACAAACAGAGATTTACCCCCGCTTCAACCCGTCACACCCACGTGTTTTTACTTGTATCATGGCGAGGACACTGATTAGCATAATGGGTACCCTAGTTAATTCTAAACCTAACTGTAAGGCAAACATAATTCTAATTTAATTTCATTCACTGTGAACTATGATACAGTTTGAAACACTAGGTGGCGTTATGAGCCTTGTTCCACCCATGAATACAGTCTCCTGAAAAAAAAGAAGTGAATGTATGTGATATATTTAAGTAATTGTGCCTCTACCGCTTTAATTGAGAAGATAATTGATTATACTATAAGGCTTATACACCTCCCAGCCAATCACCATCACACACTCTGAGTGGCATCAGTAGTAGTGTCAGTGGTGTGCTCACTGTGAGTGGCTCATGTACGTAACAGGCACTTTGTTTCGTATGTTGCTTAAAGCATCGATCCGGTTGAAGCTTGGACTTTAACGGATCCATACACCTAATCAAGCCATTAGGCCTTCTTCTCTTTTTCCTATAAAGTGGCCCTGGAGTAACTGTGAGAGAGCGAGCTGTCCGTCTTCATCCCCCTCTGTCGCCGTAACGCTCGGTCACGTGCTCCATCGACGCACATCGCTCACACATCCAGACAGAATGACCGAGCTAACGGAATCGGGCGCTCGTTTAATTTCAACGTCGTATTGCTGCTGCTCCATTTAGCCGTATTTTGCCATTAATGGTGTGGTGCCACCCAGCCGAGCTCTACTTTCCATATATCTCGCTGCCGCTGTGCGCTGCGTGTTTACCCTGGCTGCTGCTCTGCCCTCTCCCCTGCGCATGTATGTGTTCTTCCAGTAGTAGTAAAATAAGCTTTTATCATAAATCAGTGCCATTATACTGTTCCGTGCCGTAGCTGCAAGTTGAAATTACAGCAGACTCCAATTTTCAAATTTATGGCCATAAAATAATGGGTTTAAAGTGTGTAAAAAGGTGCTTCATTTCAATATTGTAATGCCTGCGTGTCTAATTAATCAGGGTTGCGTGATGCACCCTGCGATGGGTGATGCGTCACACACTCTTCTGCGCCTCCTGAAAATATTTTTAATTTTATGTGCCTTAAATCTGAGTGAACACACTCAATAATGTAATATATCACACGTGCTGCCGGGCCCAAGAATTTTGCTGGCCTAAGCTTAGTCACACATCACACACTTTAAAACCCTTGGCTCCTGCGTCAGAGAGGAGGACAGTGGAGGAGAGGAGGGGACGGAAGGAGGAGGGGTCAAAGGAAAAATGGGAATTGTAAAGATCTGTGTATGAGTATATTTAGTATACTGCATACAAGACAGTTGTATTATAAAGCACAGAACGTGGAGGCAGTACACTCGAGTGGTTCAGGCACTTTAGAAACCACAGGGACAACTTTTTTTACAAATCCGAAAAGGGCGATGGACGATTTTAGATGATAAAAGAGAATGCAGAATGATAAGATCTTTAAAATGGAGAAGAAATCAAAAGGAGAATGTTGTATGAGATCAAATAAACGACAATGATGTACAACCTTAGATTTCGTAAGACATCATATCGGTTACATGTAAAAACTGGATCTGATTTATCAGGCAGTCAATAACCTTGAGAAGCTGCCATGAGGGAAACGCCATCCCTTTAATGTGTATAACCTGTGCTACAGTCGACCATTTAATAAGAAATAGTAGATATACTTTGTTTTCCAGCGCACTTCTCATTTCTTTGAAGTGCCCCGGTGTGCGGCCCCGGCACCGTTGGCCAACCCACTCGGGCACTCTGGGTAATAGCCTTTGCATCAGTGCTCTGAGCTCGCAGCATTCAAATGAAATATCAACTTGTCGCGCGGCCAAGGAGGACGACAGCTGACTCTGCTGGGTCTGCCAGACCCCACTCTGTCCTCTGGGGGGGGGCGACAGTCTAACTTTTATGAGATTTCACAGAGGTCGCCATCCGAGCCTGACCTCAGCTGAGGTAATTGGGGAAAAGAGATATTTTCAGAATAGAATAATATTTTATCTGGTGCTGTTTTTCTGCGTTTGTGAGCCTATTTTGGTCGAACATTTGAGTCTGGCTAACATGTCCCAGTCGGTGAGTAGCTGAGCCCTGGAGGGAGGCGGTGAAGCAGAGTCTGTTCTTTAATTGATATTTATCGGCTGCAATGACGATTGCATCATCAAATTGTGGCAAAGTTTCACTGGCTGTACACAATAAAATAAAAAGCAATGCTCTGCTTTGCGGCACATCTCCACATCTCGCCCCTCTGAGTGCTGCTACACACTGGGCGGATGGAGATTCTTTTAAAAGGGAAGTGCACTAATGTCACAGGTCTTCATGAGAGCTAGTGCAACAGCAATAATTTTGCAGAGCTTTCTGTGGCTTCAGTGGGAGCTGCTCATATCCGATGGAAATTCTGTACTTGATGTAACTTGACTGGGTTGGCTTAAACTGTCCAACTATGTTTTATGCATGCAGTGTTAAACGGTGGAGCAGGCTCTTAAAATTAGGTTTAATCTAGCGTTATTTATTTATAAAGCTCCTACTTCACATTCAATTCCAATTCCAGCCCCGTAGTCAGACCGAGGACTAACCAGGGATGTTAGATTAGAAATGTAGACACAGGCTTGACTTTCCAAAGTAAAATATCTGAAACAGGATCTTCAGACTCAGAACTAACTGAAAGAAAATAAGTGAAACAACATCATGCACAAAGTTTAATTGGAACAGATCTCCCTCTGTGATAATGGCACCCGGGTTAACCTGTGTGTTGATGTTCTACACAGTTTAAATCTCCAGGATTTAGCATCTGCGAGATAGGAAATCTCCCGAACCCTCCGGCTCTGATTGGTCACGCTCTGGTAAGAAGGGCGAGCCAGGTAAACAGATGTGTGTGTGGCTTACCGCAGGAGATCCAATCTCCTCTGAGGGGGAGGAGATCCAATAGCAGTGCTGCTTGCCAACTCCAGTTTATATTTCAGGTTTTTTCGAGGTGAGACATTTCCAGGGGGATCAGTGAACTTGTGTTAGAACATCTGAAGCATGAAACCAGGAGAAAACCTGAGAGAAGTCGGCACGTAACACCACATTCAGTCAATCAATCTGAACTTAAGTGAATGTCTCTCTTCATTCCAGAGCCTGACAAACACATGTCCAGTGGATTTGAGGATGACTCCTGTATCAATGCAGGAATCCATGCTGATTAATGATGTAGAGACGCCAGTGGCTGGATGTTGTGGCTTTCCATCGCATCGCAGCGCCCAGAATTTTCAAACTCATAAAATATGCCTGAGTCCTCCTCTGTGCGTTTAAGGGAACACGCACGCTCGATCGCCAAAGTACTGTTAGTGATATGTTGTGACAGAGTGAGCCCTCCCTGCGGCTTCACAACAGAGCCCTGTAAATGCTGCAATGAGATTATCATTTAGGGAAAACTAATGAGTGTGTGTCGCTTTGTGGATGCTTGGCCAGATCGCTCTGTACCTAATGGAGGTGATGGAAGTGGTGGCGAACGCATTTGCCGGGACGATTGAAGCGATTTATTTATAGCACGCGTTTCCACATAGCATGTATCTTCACTCATTCTCGTGGAGACCTCTTTTAGTTCCACTACCACCTCACTTCTTGCTGCTGCTTTACTGTTTGCTGAGAGCTTTTTTGCATTGTCTCTTTTGTTACCCCGACCCACTAGTGTTGAGCATGAAGGTTTGAAATGAGTGATTATGCAATAGCACGCAGGGGCACACAGGCGCTAATTAATGTCACACAGGAGCTTGGAAGTGTAACCCCTCAAATGTAGTTATTTATCAAACTTTGAACCTGGCATGTGACGATGGTCTGATACCTAGTATTGTCTAATCAGAGCTTTCTTTAAGTGTCGGCTGCTGGCCAATAGACCGAATACTCATCTACGTCCAGCGGCTCCTTTATATTATTAATTTTTGGGTTCTAATAAAATTCTTTTGATTAATAGGTTAGGGTTCGCTGGCTGTGTGTACATTTACGACCTGAAGCCTTCTAAACAATGAAATTGCTGGGTTTTGTTATTTTAAGTTACTCTTGGCAGAGGTTTGTTTTGTGATTGATTAAAATTAAACCAAAACTTGTACAGGCTGGATTAGACAAGGGATTATTGTTGTTTTGATTAATCAGAAATGTGCAATCTCATGATTATTCTCGTATAGGAACACCCCCGATTTACATGGTAGGCTACACGTGCAGGCTCAAGTGCTGTGGTGCTGGTAAAAACAACAGTATTCTCTGTATCAGAATCAATATGACCCTATTGAGAAGCAGAACTCATTAAAGTATGCCATAATTACAATCCATGGAGTACTGACATTAGAATTTATCAGACACAGTGTTAAAATATTTCCTGTGTCTATCATCCCCTGTGGTTTGATACTACACGTCCTAGTGGAAAGGAATGAGGAATATTTCTAATGTCAACATGTAATTCTTTTGAAAGTGCTTCACTTGGGGTCCATGGAACAAGAGAACATTTAATCACCTGTGAAATAAGATGCTCATTATCTGCTGTAAACAAACCTGCATGTAAAGACACTTCAATCATGAAACGTGCTGACTTTGGAAATATAAACATGTTTGCAACCTTTTTAATATGAAACCATGGCAGAGTCACAGGACTTTCTCTGCCCTCCTCGCAGGTTAGCACAGATATGATGGGATTTTCTGCATTTGTTCGAGCGGCATAATGAAACTAATTAATGGTTATCACGAGCTGTTACACAACACTCTGTTTATTTATAGCTTCCCGAGCCCTTGTCAATTTGAATGCTTACTGTATAAGTAGATTACGATGTGCGTGATGTGCACATTTTCAAACTTGAATTCTTGCAGTTTGTGTCGTCTGTCTCTGCCCTCTCATAATGTCCGTTCAGTGTCCACCATCATGCTACTTATCTTTGTATGCAGGGACGCATGTCCTTCCAGTAACCCGGTGCATTTCTGTTTGTATTCATGTCAGTCTCCTCACTGCTTTTTTATGAACCTTGTCCAAAGTCAAACAGTAACTTCTTATCCATACACAAAACATTCCCTGTGTCTCTGCTCTTGTTTTTGCAAGGTCCTGTTTCAATTTTAGAAATTGAGAGTGAGGCCATTTTAATGACTTGAGATATTCTTCAAAGGGAAGCTGACATTAGGTCAACTGTTGACTTAGGCTATATTTAGTTGTGTATGTGTTTTAATGCTAATGTTTATTGACAGCCCATAGCAGTGATATGAAGTCTGGTTTAACAAGAAAATGTTAAATGAACTGTAAAGTTTGATTCAAAATTGAGGTATAATTTCTCAGGGGCCTGAACAATTAAGTTATCCAATAATGTCATGAAAAGATACATGAAAACAATCTGACAATAAAGTTAATTCTGTGCGGTTCAACATATTATGTATTTTCCTTTCCACTCAAATGACTCCGTACCAGTGGCAGCACACATTATTAAAGAAAGTTTAATTTTCTCCAATTAGACAGGAAGCCTAATTCGATCCCTGGTGTAATTCAGCTTTTTCCATCCACACAATGCTGCTTATCATTTGTGCTCTTACC
This sequence comes from Pseudorhombus dupliciocellatus, assembly GCA_016785235.1. NCBI lineage: Eukaryota > Metazoa > Chordata > Actinopteri > Pleuronectiformes > Paralichthyidae > Pseudorhombus > Pseudorhombus dupliciocellatus. Next base: position 34,024 of record JAFBJW010000651.1, on the reverse strand, counting down.
CACTTCATACTCTTTCATTTCAGCCCATCCAAATTAGATTAACACCTCCTGGCTCCTCATTGTTAATGATCAAATCTGTAGCTGCTCTCTCTGTAACACAGCTGACACAAAACTGAACATGAGAGCAAACAGATGCTGTGGAAGAGGCACCAGAACATTTGAATGCACTGTCGTCTTAAGGTATGAATGTATCTATGATCTGATCATTGGCAGAGTTAAACACATAGAGAGCCTGAGGTCAAGGATGGGTCTCTCAACATATGGTGGAGTCAGGACACATCAGGCACTGACATATCTTTTATGCTGCTGGCTCTGTACTGCACCGTGAAGTATTTGAAATCGTAATAGGCTGTGAGGTTACAGGGCCAACTGTCGTCTTTCATTTGGGGGTGATACACTTGAGGTGACTCACTGTGGCAGTCAACAACGTCCTGCTCTCAGGCCTTGATAGGTTTGTCTGCAGGATCATTGTCCTCCCGCTTTGTCCTAATTGCAAGTTGTTGATTTGAGCAGATTTAAGCCCTGAGGGAACAATCAGTTAATTGTCAGTGTTATAATTCATCAAAGTTCTCCTCGATTGGGATCACAAGATTAGTGCTTTTATTGACACTGGTGTTTTAAATATAATTGCTGTTTGGATAAAGCTAGCAGCTTTGTGCAGTAGTATATTGATAGTATTGATTGACTAAAGATTACAGGATCAGTGACATCTGCACAGAGTTGGAATGGAACTTAAATGTGGCACAAACAAGATCAAGAGCTGATATTTAGCCTTGAGGAATGATTTGAAACTGTTATGATCCTTGACTGTATGTGAAGTTATGACTGTCGCTGTCAAGGGAGGAAGAACAGATCATGTTTTCACTTTACTTTTCAGTAATCCGTTCTGATATACAACAAATAAAACCTCTAAAAATGAATTCATCTTCAATAAAACGCTCTCTTCTTTCTTTGTCTTATTATCTCGCTTAGGTCCACTGCTGTGTGATGGACGACTGACACACCTCCTCTTTCCACTCCTCCTCCTCCTGCGGGCTCCCCTGCTGTTCAGCTTTGGTGAGCGCACCTGCCCCAATAGCTGCCGATGTGAGGGGAAAACGGTCCATTGTGATTCGTCTGGTTTCATAGATGTCCCAGAAAACATCTCAATCGGCTGCCAGGGCCTCTCCCTGCGCTACAATGAGCTGCACACCCTGCTACCCTATCAATTTGCTCACCTCAGCCAGCTCCTCTGGATTTACTTGGACCACAATCAGATTTCCGCCGTTGACAGTCGAGCATTCCAGGGGGTCCGCAGGCTTAAAGAGCTTATACTGAGCTCCAACCGGATCACGTCTCTACACAATTCAACATTCCATGGAATACCCAATCTTCGCAGTCTGGACTTGTCCTACAACAAATTGGAAATCCTGCAGCCAGGTCAGTTCCATGGCTTACGAAAACTACAAAACCTACACCTACGCTCAAATGGTCTCTCCAACATCCCGATTCGAGCTTTCCTAGAGTGCCGGAGTTTGGAGTTTCTCGATTTGGGCTACAATCGAATAAAGGCTCTTACTCGCACCACCTTTTTGGGTCTTCAGAAGCTGATGGAGTTGCACCTGGAGCACAACCAGTTCTCACGTATCAACTTTTTTTTGTTTCCAAGGTTAGCCAACCTGAGATCGCTGTACCTGCAGTGGAATCGCATTAGGGTGGTTAACCAGGGCCTTCCGTGGAATTGGTACACTCTGCAGAAACTCGATTTGTCAGGAAATGAAATCCAGACCCTGGATCCAGCTGTGTTTCACTGCTTGCCCAATCTTCAAGTCCTCAACCTGGAGTCCAACAAACTGTCCAATGTGTCTCAGGAGGCAGTGTCAGCATGGATCTCACTGACCTCCATAAGTCTTGCTGGAAACATGTGGGATTGCGGGACTGGCATATGCCCTCTTGTGGCTTGGTTGAGGAATTTCCGTGGCAGTAAAGACACCACCATGATATGCAGCAGCCCAAAGTATCTGCAAGGAGAAAAGATCATGGAGGCCACAATGAACCATGGCATCTGTGAGGAAACTGATTATGTTCTGACCGAAACACCCTCACCAATGTCAGAGCTCATTTCTGAAGCCACCGCTGAACCAACCTTCTCCCCTACTGGCACCTCTCCACCGATGCCTCCAAGCAACACCTTTGGTCCTCTGCCACCATTCAGACCTCGGCCTATTCCTCATCCTACTTTTCCAGGGCGCATGAACAAGGACCCTAGAGACTCAGTAGCTCACGCACGACCCACTCACATACCACCCCCAGAGATGGAGCACATGACTCTGCACAAAGTGGTGGTGGGCAGTGTGGCACTCTTCTTCACCATGTCCCTAATCTTGACAGTTGTCTATGTGCTGTGGCGGCGATACCCCAGTGCAACCAGGTTGCTGCAGCAGCGATCCATGGTGGGACGGAAGCGCCGCAAAAAGAGTCCAGAGCCAGAGCAGAACCTGAGCTCCCAGCTCCAAGAGTATTACATGAGCTACAACCCTGCTGCCACACCAGAAGCATTGGAGGTGCTAGGCAACGGCACTGGTTCCTGCACTTGCACAATTTCTGGCTCCAGGGAGTGTGAGGTATGACCCATCGCATCAACCTAAAAATAGAAACTCAAAATCAAAATGCAAAGGCTCAACAGAGAGGTAAATCCTTCATCAAGTACACCCTGTTAAGAAAAGACACTGTTAACGCACAGCTAAGCACACATGCACTGTTTGTCCATAACATGCTTGAACTCAAATGTTAGAGGTCTCCAATTACTCAGGTTATCACTCTTAGAATCATCCTTTTAGTGGGAACCTGAAAAGACTAATCTACAAGTTGGATTTAGAGAACACAAGTTACAACTTAACTATGTATAGTTGTCATCTCTGTAATATTTGAAATAATATCTAAATTATTTCACTTTAGGAAATGTTCCTTAGTGACCATGACTAATTGGACACTGTCTAACTATTTCACACATCACTCCACGTCAGCATGGCAAGGCTCACTCATGATTAAGAAGTCTGTTTATATGTTGGTGGGGGGGTATGTGTGTACAGATCTTATTTTCCTGAAAATGTCTGTTTCATTTCTCACACCAACCTTCACTCTGCTGTAACTCTACTCAGCTTGTTGTAAGATAATATTAATTAAGGCAACACTGACAGTGGAGACTATGAAGAGCTTCAATACTGATCGGAACTTTATAGTTTTGCTTAAACTGCTTTGCCTCAAAGGTTTTTAATTAACCAAAACATCGGAACATATTAATTTGTTCAGTGCAAGGTTGCTCATCCATTACAGACAAAGCTTTGTGATAAGCCCAGTCACGCTTCTCAGTGTGGAAACAAGTTTCTCCAGAACATTTCAGACCTCTTCAGTTGGGAGGGAAGATATTGTAGTGCATTCTCTTTCTTGTTTTTTTTTGTTCTATACTTTATGCGTAAATCATCATCCATGACGATTGCAACCATTTACAGTCAAAGTGTAAGTACTGGGATTAGGTGCTATTTCAAAAGGTGACTGTGAGGAGCAGTTGTAGAGATTAACTTGGTTTGTAAGGTTCAAGATGCACAGATGCAGGGATGTCCCTTTCATCTGCTTCAGTGAGAGTCAGGAAACTGCTTATATGCATGCGTGTTAGTTAGGGAACTGCTGATCAAGCAGGAGCACCTTGAAGGTTTGCGTCTCAGAGGTTCAATCCAGTGTTAAATCAAAAGCCAATTAGAAGGCTCTTCTGTGTGGAGAGGTTTCAGCATTTCCACACCGAAAATAATGACTCATTATGTAATAAATATGTAAAGAACATGATCTGGAGCATGTTCAGTGACATGATCACGCAGCTTCTTGGTTCCCTCAGAGTGACGCACCGTCCTGTGTCTGCTGTGTTATTCACATGTGGCACCTATACTCAGATTGACTGATGATGGCTTTGTTGTTCTGACTCTCCCACCAAACTGAAGATATTTCTGTAGCACTCCACGTCAGAGAATTGTCTCTTGCTACATAACAATAATCCAAATCTCATTATGTCTAAAACAATCTCCCTGTCAGCATCACTGACGGGTGTGTTGCAGCAGTATGCTCAGGGGCCGTTGGTGTTCTATACCGGGGCGGATTTCAGGCATTAAATAATTGACAAACTGGCGCCGGCTTGTCGTACTTTGATGAAAGTGCCACTCTGTTGGCCGGCACAGCTGGTTATGCCTTTCATTAAGGCTCTATGCAGCGGCGGCAGTCCCTGTGGATGGCTTCGTCGGAGAACAAAAGACGACACGACGCGATCACCCCGCTGTGGCTCGGATTTAGCGAGGTATCGGCACAGAATGGTGTCAGAGCTCAGCGTGAAAACAGTTTGATCAGTTCACTGTCTCTTTCACTTTGGTTGTTAGAGACTTAAAGGCTGGAAACTTAACAGCCCCTGCAAGCCCACACAGGTGTCATTATTTAGTTATTATTGGTCGAAGATGAAGATGAAGGTCTGCCGGGAGTTTGCTGAGATCACTTAAATCCTTTCCCGAGTGCTGCGTTCGCATCCCATTATACCGAATGGAAATGAAGGCTGTTGAATGGGAGAAACCAGACATGCTGCGTTGCGTCGAGGTCACTGGGAATTTCCTGTCAGCTGCCATATCTTCATGTGGTGAAAAGAACAACAGGCGGCTGAAGAAAGTCGTCTTAAAATAACACCAAAGCCCTCAGCTCAGGCTAATCCACAACATTAGGGCAATTAGTTAAATTCTTTATTCTTCGGTGGATGGAGAAGAAAGCGTTATTTAAAAGAGTGCAACATTTGAAATCCCCAGAGCGACAATTGTAATCATGACTCAAATAATTAAAAGTGGAAAAATAATGAATTCAAATCATCAATAGTGTAGTAGTGTTGTCAATCTTCAAAGACATTTGAGGCGGCTTTGATTAGGGAAAAGAGAGCAACTCGGTCCACAGTCTGTTTCATGTCAACAGCAGCGTCCAGACAAAGTTGTGTGGGAAATGATGGAGCCTAGACACCCAACCCCCCCGACCGCCCCCCTCCCCCACCCTCTTACTCCAGAGGGCGTGAAACCACTTTGGCTTGGCAGAGGACGCTGAGCCCACACGTGACCGTTACGCTGTGATTTCATTATTGCCGTTATCTCCAAATACAAAGCTGTCTTCTCCCCCACACAGACGGTGACAGTGACCTGATTTCATTTTGCATTTCAGTCGACATGAAACGTGACGGAATGGTTTGGCACAGAGGGCAGTGAGTAGCAGCCTGAAGACAGCGCCATCTTCTCTTTTTATTAAGCTGAGAATCTGGAATTGAGAATTTATTCAGAGCAGAATCGTTCTTCAAACTCGTTTTTTCCCCTCGCAAGTCCTTCAATGAATTCACAAGCCTTTGTTGAATCTTTATATGCACAGATTTTCTTTGGCTTTTCGCCCTGCGTCCTGATGTCGTCATGCTACGGTGACAGTTGATTGGCTGATGTGAAGAACGGCCTCAGAAGAAGAGGTTCTTTCTTTCTGTGCTGTATGTAAAATAATTTTCCTTCCGTTTCCTCGCTGTGCACGTTTCAAGAGAGGATTACCTATGTTCAGTGACCTTTTCAGTTGTTGAGTATTGGTTGTAACCTTCATCAGCCCCATCATTAACCAATGTTGGCCGTCTTTCAAGTTCATTTGCAAAAGTGCATCCCCACATCTCAGTGTTGCAACTACTTTGCTCGACGTGCTTTTCAAAGCAAAGCTACTTTGTTCACATCCTAAGTTTATATTTCTAATTTCTGTGTGGTTCAACAGGCTCTCAGGTTTTAAGTTTTGTTGCCACAGGGAAAATCACATTTTCACCTTTTCTCTGTTTGGTTGCTGTCAGGTTCTGTTCCCATCGCCCCATGCTGTAAAAGAGATTCCAGAGCCATACCAATGAAGTGCAGACTTAACTCAGTGTTCATGTTGTGCTGCTGCAGACAGCACAGCAGCACACCCAATGAAAGATGTTGTTTTCTCTTTTATTGGCCATGAAACTACTTTTTTTATCATCAGCTGTGTTTGATGTTGTTAAAGTTAATGACTTTGGTGACACAGACATGGATAAGAGCAGATCATCAGTCATAGTTCATGAAAATGACTAATTTGCCTAACTACCACTTTCTAAACTAAGGACATATTTGTGCCTGTGTTATGTTTTCTTAATCACAATAAGCTTGTGGAAACTTGATCATGTAGAAACTTTTAGTTTCAGCTCTGGCAGCAGACTTCAGACAGGACTTTTTTTTAGTACCATTTCCCCAAGAAACACAATCTTTCCATTACCTAAACCAAAATGCTTTTAGTTTATGCATCTCAACTACCACTTTCTAAACTAAGGACATATTTGTGCCTGTGTTATGTTTTCTTAATCACAATAAGCTTGTGGAAACTTGATCATGTAGAAACTTTTAGTCTCAGCTCTGGCAGCAGACTTCAGACAGGACTTTTTTTTAGTACCATTTCCCCAAGAAACACAATCTTTCCATTACCTATACCAAAATGCTTTTAGTTTATGCATCTCTGACATTAATCCAACCACGGTGATGTCAGAAAGCGGCTAAGTTTCCAGTAGACGGGGTAGTCTTACAATGTCGCGCTTTACTTCTGCGGCCCCTTAATGACAAAGTTTCCCCTTGTAAGTATGAATAAAGAATGATAAGTCTATCTCCTCTGAAAAACAAAAGGGAATAAGAAGAACGTGTGTTTAATGTTGTGCGATGTGTTGGGGCTCATTATAAAGGCAGCGGCCCACAGACTCCACTCATTATTTATCAGCCTGGCTCCAGGTCGGCAGCTGCCTGCACCCGGTGGCAGACATGACCACCTGACACAGAGGAACAATTTCACTCCTGGAGGGCGGCGTGAAATTGAGAGGCGCTCGCTACTTCTGGGATCCTAAAATATCCCCGTGAAGAACTTGCAGTCTCTGAGTGACGATTCAAATCTTCAGAATTCAGTATCACAGATGGTCGAAATCCAACCCTTGAAGGACTTGTAAACATACGGAAATAAGTTCATGGACAGAAACAATCACAAAGCCGGGCTGAGACGTGCGCGCTGGGTCACAGAGGCTGCGACGGCCTCTTTCGGGACACATAAAGAGACTGATTTACCACTTTGCCATTTCTCTGTGGTCTTTTCCTCAAGCGCTCCCTGCATCAAGTAGATACTGCGCCGCTCGCCCTCCCTGCCGCTCCTCCCTCGCCCTCCCCTCAGACAGCTTTGGAGAGAGAAGGATGTCACACAGCCAGCCACGGCGCTCACTTTGCATGTCCCCTGGCTAATTTCCCCCTCCAGTCCCGTTCCACTTGACAGGCATTCCTCCAAAATCCATTTAGAAGAACACTTTCATTTTCCGCTCCCTCTCCCCTTTACCTCATCAGTTTAAGGGAACCATTAAGAGCTTAAGTGCAAGCAGGCGTATGCCGCAGACACAGAGATCTTAATGAATACACTGTAGGTCTCATATTCCAGGTTCCTGTGAAGTCATTGCCGCCTTTCCTTTTTTCATACTTCTCTCCCCAAATTCCTCCTTGCAGCAGCTTTTAATGTGCATCATGAAATCCTCCCTGGTCCTAAATTATTCAATTCATCATTTCTGTGATCAAACAAGATAGGGTTTTATAAAGGCTGAATTATTAAGAGGTTCTTATGGTTAATAGAAAGCTTTCTATTACTTATCATGCTGCGATTGTCGGCCGATAACTCGGAACGCTACACATGGCGGCGGGGGGCTAATGACGGCGAGATTTATGTTCCTGACAAAAGAGGGAAATTCTGAAATCGTCGCTCACTGTTTCTGAATGCGGGCGGCTGCTCAGGCGACAATGCCAACGCAGCGCTCGGCGCGTGGTGGAGTGTTTCCACTTATCCACTGCAACAGCCTCTCTTCTATCGCACGGCTGCAATTTCATGCCCTCCTCCTCGATTGCTGGGTCATCCTCAAAAGAACTCCTCCCGTGGCGGATGATGATGATGCATGTAGTGAAATGTTGTAAACGTCGCTCTGTACCCGAGGCGCTCCTCCCTATCGTACGCCGCGCAGTAATACAGTCATGCATACTCAACACGAACCCCAGTGAGTGGAGTATTATTAGCCACCTCTGCAGCTCGGTCTGGGCCTGCAGCTAAGACAAACAGGGATCTTCTGTTTTACTGGAAACCACAACAAAAACAAAACGGGAGAGAGCAGCAGATCTTTTTAAAGTGTGTACATGAGTGGTAGTTTGTGCCTCACACTGAAGAATGGGGGAACGGCTCAGTAGCACCTTATATAAAAGATCCACCCCCTCTATTGCCCTAAATTGAATTTTATAATCTCCTATACCAGCCCGCCCCAACTTCTTTAACCGCGGGCTTTGGCAGCCACTGTATACTTCATCCTCTGATAACAGAACCATCAACCCACCCACCTTCACTTGTTCTGTGGAAAACACACCACTGTCTTATTCTGCCATGGCCTTTGTAACTGCACACACACACAGTCGAATGTGTGGAAGCTGAGGGGGAATAACTTGCAGTGTTATGACATGGCTGCACTACACAGACTTAGTGTAATTAAAATGAACAACACCAGCTCAGTCTGGGCTTTAAAGCAACTTAATCCCTGCAATTTAGAACCTTGAGTGGGCCAGTGACGCTGCAGAAACAGTTAGCAGTCATTTTGATATTCAATCCCTTTGACTCCTGAATATTTCAATCAATTGCTAAAATAAATAGTGGGAAGATGTGCTGCTCAGTTTAGGTTTGAACCCCCGGACAATGGGTTTTGTATTTAGTTTTTTGTGAGACATATTGTCCACCCTGTTTGTGCCACAATATATGCATGGATATTTATAATAGCCAATATCTTTCTTGACGATCGATCATATAGTATTAAATCTATTCCACAGCAAGATCTGTAGTCCTTCGCCCTTTTGCTTCTTTGCTGGAAATCTACCCTCCGCTTATTTCCTCCCCTTTCGTTGTCACATTTATTTTAATTTCACAAGGCGCAGGCTCGTTCTCTGCAAATGTTTGAATTATTAAAGTGTGGTTTCCAGGAGGGAGCACAGACATTTGTGAAGATCACATATTTTTTAATAGTGCCTCATAGGCGTCACGATTTGCTGGAATCAGACAGCGGCCACAACCACCCATGGAGGCCATTCCTGTAGAATAGATTATCTCTGCCTAAAGTAGCTACTCAGAGTGACCCCTGCAAGTCAGAGAAGTTTACATGCCGTGCTTTTGTTGTGGAGTGAATGTCTTCTATTGACCCTGCAAAGTGCGATTGTTTCTGTTAAAGTGTAAATTAGAATTTAATGAAGTTGCTTCCATACGCTATCGGCACATATTTGCATGTATTCATAAGGAAACATTAGAAATGAAAATAAGTTTTGCTTGTTGACAGCCTGTCCCAGAGTCAGGAGCTATCATGAGTGAGGACGTTTCCAGAGAAGTAGAAGCTGCAGCAACAACAACAGAAATGAAACTGCAATAAAAATTGTGCAGATAAGGTTTTGTCAGGCTGCAGTGAGAAACTGTTCAGTTGGGACAGATACAGGAAAATAACAGCCGCTGCCAAACAGAAAACTACCAACACAATGTCAGCGTGAGAAATGAAGTGAGGAAAACTCCCGATCAAAGTCTCCTGGTGAAATTCACCCGTCGTGTACAACAGTATACCTCTGTTTGATGTATTAGCGAGTATAATTTACAAATTAAATCGACGTACCTTTGGATTTTTCTTCTCAGTTGATTGGTCAAAAGAACTATGAAGATCCCGCCCTAGTTAGGACAACGGTTTAATCAGATTGAAACAATCAATGATCAATTAGGAAAATAATTGTCGCAGCACTTTACTACATCACCACATGGTCACATAAAGCGATGAGCCAAAAACATTATGACCACTCACAGATGAGGCGAATGACATCGGTTATCCTGCCAGACGTATATTGCACATTGCGTTGGAACAGCAGCATGTAAAGGACTGACATTACCATCAGGCACAAGGGGCCATAATGTTCATAGCTCATCAGTTAATTTTATAATACCACAGTTTATATTGTATCTCCTGGCCAACAGATAAAACTGTCACTGTTCTGTCGAGGAATGTGAATTGAAATCTGTTACGACACGGGATTGGGTGATTCTATAAATTCATACACTGTCATTGACTTTAGTGCTTGGTAGATAAAGAGGTTGAGAGTGAGCGCACTTCACATCGCAGGAGTTCAGAACTATTCCGCAAAGTCACGCCAAAGTGCTCGCTGTGTCACGGTGATGTTATCCCCGGACTTCTGCTCACAGTGTCGCCTCTGGTCAGTTATCAATAGTTAGTTCACGTTAGCCTGGAAACATGGGCTACTGTATCTCTGTTTCCGGTCCATTAGTTTTCCAAAATTTCGTCAAAATGTTGAAATTTGTTGAATAATTTATGGATCCAACAAAAATATGGACAGATTTAGAGGATTGCTTTTTCCCAGTACGTGAGAAACTGTGCAGATCCACATCACAATCCAGTATGGATGAGTTTTCTTCTGAAACTGTTAACTCATTCTAAAAATCTGGCAGGTCATTAAAAATTGGAAACCTTTTAAGACCGTACCCAACATTAACTTCACACAATATATATTAACTCACCACACCACACAGGAGCTCGCCACTTAAAGCGGCTAACACACATAGATTAGCTTTCAAACGACGGCCGGAGGTTGTAAAACGAGGATCGACTGCGGGAGGGAAGAGCGCGTGGAGCTGGAGCTCAAGTGCCGGCATAGTGTTCTTGCTAAAAAGCCAAGCACAGCGCGATTTGACGAGATTAGGTTGTTGATCAGTGTTGAAAAGCTTCTTGTTATTTATTATAGTGGTTAGGACTGTTTTTTTATTTTTTCCCTTCTAAGAAACAAGCTTTTAACTGGGAGCAGCTTTCATCATGACAGTGTTTCTAAACTACAATGCTGGAAAAGGTCAGGATCATGATATCATTTGCATTCTTTTTTCTGTTAAATGTCACATTACGACTGTTATTTGCTTTGACACTGTCACTAGCAGTTGCAGTAGCAGTGCTAATTGCACTATTACACCCTCTGGCAAGTGTCAACAGCCTCTCCAGCGGGGAGTGGAGGGAAAGGAGAACGATGTCTCCTGCAGCCATCTGGCTGTTCTTCAGGATCAAGTCCTATTATGTCAGAAAGCCACAGATGATTTGAGCGTGCGTGAGCGGGATGTGCGCGAGGAACTTCTGATGAAGTAGAGAAGACCAGAAAAGATTCTGCTTTGTTTCTGTTACATGGACAAGTGCATTTTTCTGGAATTGGCACCCGTTCAGCGTGACAGGCTTCCGGTGAATATCCAACTAATGAATTCAATGAGCTAAACAAAATTTCAACAGTAAAAATGTAATTAAACATATCATGCTTGTCCTTTTGGCCAGAACACTGGGAAAGTAGGCCCAGTAGCCTCAGGACAAAACTGTGTCTGTTGGATTAGTAAGAGCGCTTAGCCACTGGGCTTGTTACATTTCCATAGCACGTCTCCATTGTCTTGGAAACCCACTTTTGAATAATACAACTTTAAAGATTATTTTATGCTCTATATCTCAAACCAGGAAACTAATGAGAGATCATGAACGTTTTGGCCCCGGGAGCTGACACGTCTATTTGTGCTATTCTGAGGTAGATAATTATGTCATCTAATGGAAAGATGTTTCCTGCGAAATAATTGATACAATCCAACCACCCCCCCCCCCCCCCCCCCCCCCCCCCCCAAATTAAAAAAAACCCCCCCCCCCCCCCCCCCCCCCCCCCCGATCCTTTTGAGAGCAATAGAAATCTTTCGACAAGAAGTCTTTTCAGCAAAGGTCAAAGCCATTTCTGATTTTTTTTTTTTTCTTTCTGGGGTGGCGGGGAGCAAAGTGTGAGCGTAACTCTTCCCTCCTCTTTAAATAAGTACCGAATTATCTCTGAATGAGGCACCGGTCGGGCCGAGCGTTGCAGAAACCCTGTACACAATAAAGTGGAATGATCACAGGCACAAAGTTAAGTAGATTCAGATTAATGTCTGCAACTGGAATAGTTGTGTGAATGTGACATTATGGCCCCATTACCCCAGGCGTTTTAACCAGCCCACGTTGGAGATGAAATACACAGGAGATTTAATGCACCTTAATTCTGACTGAGCCATATATTCCAAATATTATCAAGGCAGTGAAGCCGGTTTCGCATCTCTCTCACAGTTAGGCTGTGACAGGTACAGTTAAACTGGTGTTATTGATGAGGACAAAATAACAGCTCGAGTTAGAGTCACGAGTCGTTGCTCATTCATTAGTCAGTCGGTGGTTTGAGTCCCTCATTTTCACTGAGCAAGACACTGAACCTCAGTTCTCCTGTTTGTTTGGATGAGAGGGGACGTCAACGTAGAGAAGACAAATACCATCCATTCATAATTTATCAGTTAGAAAAAAGGTTTTCTTCTTGGATTCTGCCAAGGTTTCACCAGCTAGTTTACTTATTATTCTTTGCTCATTTCCTGTTAAGTCCAACTAATTATTTGAAACACAAAATAAATGAAATGATGATCAAATGAATAAATTAAATGTTTTTTAAATTTCTTTTAAAGTGACTAATTGTACCGAGTGTGTCCCCCTCTTGAAATGAGTTCGTCACACAGGTTAATTAACAGCAAAGTGCCACTGTCTGTTTGACTAACTAATTCAACTAATTCAAATTATTGAGCTCTAAGAGTGCTTCCAGAGTGCATACCTCCACCTGCGGGTTCCTCCTCGGGTCATGTTCCATCCCTTCATGGATTTTCAGGAAGTCAGTTGAGTAGTTTTGCGGGTAATCCTGCCGACTGACACACAAGTCAAAAGTTTTCCTCAAATCATTTAAGCAGATTTGTAACAGAAGTCAAATTCAGAGCTAATGGCTTTGGTTTTTTTCTCGTACGCCAGAGAGTGAAGTTTAAAATGTGGCTCTTAACTGCCTGTGATTTCTTTGCACTAGACATGCAGCTGTAACTCTGCCAATCAGACATCAGTGTGCTTCAGTCACCAGCAGCTCTGTACGGTCAGAATCAATTCCCGAAGACACCACGCTAAAGCAGCACAGCGTTAGGGATAAAGAATGGCTCTGTTTGGAAGACTTAATTTGACTTGACTTATGTCTCCTTTACTCCTAATAAAATAAGATTGTACCAATATCTGTCCGAACAGAATGTCCTCAATCATCTAAAAAGGTTTCTATCATGATTATTACAATGTGCAGGAGTCCATTTTAATTTACATCTGTCTCTCTTATTGATGCCAGCATCCCCGTCCTGCAGCCGGGGGCCAATATTCTGTCCGGTGGAAATAACGTAATAATAAAAGTGTTTACAACAATTCTATCACACTTAATCACATCACAATGCATTGTACTGCATCGACACAGGCCCCGGAATCGAATCCCTGACTCGAGCTCAGATTTTGATTCATGCACGGGTGTTTACCGAGTCGATGTCAGCGGTAACGATACAGAAATGAATAGTTAGCCCGAGTTGTGCTGCCCAGTTCTCCCACAGTATTACATGAATTCACACACCAGACTCCGCTCCCTTGTGTCGCTCCGGTAATGAGTTATTCATGCTTATAAAATGTTGATTAATTGAACTGTTTCAGGCCAAAGAAATAACACACACGGACTCTAATTTCAGACGACTGTTCCATCCCTCTATTCGTTATTATTGGGTTAGTCTGCAGTGGAAGTCGTTACGGTCCATCGAACACTTATCTACTGAATTTCTCACGTAATAATAAAAGTCAATAGAGGAATATTAGGAGGGAAAATGCTGGCGTCAATTGGGTGGCATAACAAACAAAAGAAGCCTTTTATTTTTTATTCTAATATGACCCAGCCAGACCCTTGAGGATGGAAAAAAACATACTTTTATTCAAATACATTTAGAAACCCAGTCACAGAAACGTTGTGAGGTGTTGTGATGATGTCCAGAGCGGAGATGAGAGGAAGCAGAAACCCTGCGACGCTCGATTTCCAGCAGGACCCCGGGAGACGTGAGGCAGGAGAGGGAGGTCTGATTGAAATAGATGCCGCAGTCAAAGAGCGCCCAGTGCGAGGCTGAGATGATGACAAATTGTTATGCACAAGAAGATGGAAAGTTGTTAACTGGCAGAGTCAGTTCTGTTGTGTTATTACAGAACAAGCTGCCCCTGCACAGTTGGACATCGTGTGAAGCCATTGAAGTCTTGGCATGGTGATTTCATTGTGCCACACGGCTGTTTCTGGCCAGAGAATTGAATCTCCAGAAAAGTTATTCAATTCATTTTTGTATTTAAAGACAAACACAACAATGTACGAAAATGTCAACCTTCCCTTAAGTTTCATGGCAATCCTCCCAGTAGTTATTTTTTCGGAATCCTGTTAAATATGGGAACAAGAGAAGCCGGCAAGATATGATATGAATATAAAGGTTAAAAAAAATATGGAAGTGGAATATATAACTTCCACCAAAGCCAAACACACTCTGTAGACACTATCTGGCTGTTCACATTCTGTTAACAACAGAACTATTCAAACCGGCAGATCTCAACACGAGAAGGTGATCAAAATTAATTATGTGCGTGGTCCACAGCTCAGCACTTGTTGTGCGTATACAGACAAACTAGACAACCTGCTGGTCTGAGGGGGGAAAATGATTTGCTAGTCTCTCTGTGTCGGACTTGCAGAGTTGTTTACCTGAGCACAAGGGCGGGAGCAAAGGCTGCAGTGGTCCATCCAGCCAGTGTGGTGAGGCTCATTCAGCCAGGCCTCGTTCTCGTCGCTGCAGAGTTGAGAGCGTGGATCAAACGGTTCACTGCGCTCTGCGGGACTTTCAGTCCCGAGCAGCACTTTACAGACCCGTCACTGATGTCCCCCAATCCTTCCACAGAACCAGGGTAAGCCCCAGGGAAAGGAAATTGTTGTTTATTTCAAAGCTGGTGGGTGACAGTGGTGAGGGGAGTGCTCCTCACTGTTACTGGTGAGTCACAACTGAATTGTTGCCTCCGCTCTTTGCCTTTCCTCCTCCATTGGATTTCAGTCAGTGCTCGTACGTCCGGCCGTCAAACCAGAATAATGTCACTTGTCTGACTCATGCGTGTAAAATAGCAGGTTATAATGTAAGGTGAAATCGAGCCATTAGATCTTACGCAGTTGGTTTTCTAATTTCTGTTAAAGACGCGTCCGACTCAGACAAGCTTCTGAAATGATTCATGTTTAACTCCACATGTTCCACAAAAGTCTCACGAATGCTCCGCCACAGAAGTTAGCACAACAGCATTTATGTCAAATGGACGGCATGTCCAAGGGAGTCAGAACCTGTTGCCACTTTGAAAGAGTCCTTTGTTTGAGTAGATGTTTGTCTTTTGCTCACGAGAGCTGGTGATGGAGCCGCAGCTTATTATTACCCCTTCAGTCATCTGTAATTGACAGGTTTAAAGGACAGCAGTTGAGGAAAGTGTGGACACAAGTGCCGAGGACAGCGTGTCTTCACCTGCACAGAAAACGGAGAGACTAGTGGAAAAGATGTGGAGAAAAAGAGTGAGACTGAGAGAGGGGACCGTTCATTGATGCTTATCTCCGTCGAAAAGATCCTCTTAATATCCTGTGGTACGTGACGCAGCACTGTTCTCCATTCCTCCATCTTAAGTGCATTCAAGCTTCCCGAGGCGATAGTCACTGAACCTACGAGGGGATGAGACCTGTTTTAGATTTGGAGGAAGATTTTTATTTTTTTTTAAACTGTCATCCAGGCAAAGCCCCATCCTCCTCGTCAAGCTGGTGTCAACCCACTTATGTTTAAGCTAAGCTACATGTTGCCTAGCAACACAGCAGTGGAAGAATGTCTTTTTGTATTTTGATGATGTTCTTAACCACAGGACACTAAGAGCACAGATACCTGCTTCCTCCTAGAAACAGAGAGCATTAATTCAATGACATGGCGGTTTGTGCTGCTCCGTGTTAGGACACGAGTAATGGACGCCGCCGTGGTCACGTCCTCCGGGTACACGAGCAGAATTCCTCTCTGCGTATTATCCCTCAGACGATACATGTGTCCTAACAAGGGCAAGAACATATTGATTGCTTTGTTTTATGTCCGTTTCCTTTGTTCTGTCCACACATTCAAAATGGATTTTTATTGTGAACCACATGATGTATGTATATCTGTGGTCGGCGGGGCGGGGGCTGCTGTTCGTGATGTGGTCATCCATCACCTGCATAAATCACAATCATCATAAATCATAACCCTGCATTTCAGATCAACATGCACGTGCATGCACGGACAGAAATAGGCGTTTCATCAGGGACGCTTTCAGCATGCGCCCTGCTGCAGCTGCAGCGTAGATTTCCTCCGGGAGATCTTCTGGTTTCTACCTCCATACCAGGGTTTGCATCTCATGCTTAATGCACACAGCAGAGCTCACTGTTTAACGTGAAATGATGATGTTCCTTCAAAGTGGTTCCCACTCTGTGGCCCACTTAACGTGGAGTCTGTAAAGATTCTCCTGTAATGAAATACATTCGGAGGTGTCAGAGGCAAGGAGAGTGCAGGAGGGGAAACGTAGTCAAGCTGTTCAACATATTTATTTTCTTTCTACACACACTGGTATCTTCGTGATATCAATTACAGATAAAGGTTATGTCAAGTTAAACAAAAATGCAACCACTTAAAAGGTTTTTATTTTGTTTTTCTTTCCGCAAGTGAGTCAGAAAAGTTCTGCTGAGTTAGAAAGTCACTTATCTATTCATACATTCAAGCTCTCAGCACAAATGTTAATGTGTTTATATATTAAATGTGTGCATCTAAAACCAAGAGTCTGTTGAAAACATTAACAATCATATGTGTAATAAAAAAAAAACACAATTAGGATAATTAATTTCCATGGTATATGCCTGGCTTCATTAATATGCTGTGTTAATAGCTGCTGTGACCTTGCTGAAAACAAAGTTAGGCGTGTGTGATGGATGACTTTTTGTCAGACCATTAGTAAAGGAAGTCCATTACTTTGCCTTTTTATTTCCTGCTGAACTCCGCCGCGCTCTCAGCGAGCGGCTCCCTCGTTACCTCAGACCAACTTCTGCAGAGATCCGTCCACGTCTTTTTCCATCTTTGGATTCTGTTCTTTCACCGGACACTGAGACATCAAACAATAGTAGATCGATGCGCTGATTTTTCAGGGGTTTTTTTCAACCAAGAAATGTCACTTGGTCGTGTTTAAACACAGGACTGAGTGTGTGTGTTTGTGTGTCAGCAAGAGCTTAACAGAGAGACTAAGTATCCGTGCTGCAGAGATCAAGAGCTTATTCAGGCATCAGCTCCCCAGGATGACTTTTCCTCGTATAATTGTTGTTTCCCTTCAAACAGGAATAAGCCTGCCTTTAATCTCTCCTTTGTCTGTATCCTAAATGGAGATCTGAGCAGAACGGAGTCTGTCATGATCTCAACTGATGTGTAAATTTAACACGGGCATGCAAATGCTCACGAGCACATACGTGTCCAAAATGTAATCTCCCGCGCTGTCGTGCGGACAGCGATTAGCTCGCTCGCTGTGTGTTCCCGGGTCTTCAGGGAGATAGGGCAACATGGAGACTTCACACAGAGGGGGTGTGGAAGTGGATCAAGGTAATTGGAGCCCTGAGTGGAGTCAGAGGCTTGTGATCGCTCCATGAGTGGCCGGCATATGTCTGCGTTACTTCCAGCTGTCCTAATTAAAAACACATGAAGGTGAGAGGGGGTGGATGATTTACTATTGTATCAAAACTGTGGACTCAGTTGTATGTGTCATGTACAAATACTCACCAAAATTACTTGTAGTTACCTCCACTGAGGAATGAGGTAATATCTCATCTGCATTTGTCTGCTAATTAGCAATATTGGGAAACTCGGTTGGATCAACCAGTTAAATGTTGGTGGCAGTTAAACTTGGTTTGAGAAGGAGGCTGTCGGGGCCTTGGCGGAGGTTTAGACTCTTTAATGCCTTTTCTACTAATACAACCACTCAGGCATATTCACAATGTATACATAAAACTGCCACATCACACGCCAAGTTTTGCAAAACCTGCAGACCCAAGCGTGTTTGCATCCACTTATTTTCATGTGTAAATTAAAAAAGATTCTCACGAAAAATGTTCGGTAAAATGTGAGTGAACACAAAGAAAACAGACCTGCGCGGTAAAAGTGAAGAACCTGAAACAGTCCAGACAGCAGCCGCCTGAAAGAAAATTGGCGTCAAACGAGAGCATCGTATTTGTGTGGCCATGAGGAGAGTGTAACATTACTCAAGTTAATGCAGCGCGTCAATCAAACGTAAACGCCATATATCCATCATCTTTTTCTAGCACTCGCGGCCTGAATGACTTTCAATTACATTATCTTTATGCTCTCTTCTCTCTCAGAGCTTTATCGGCGTTTGACTGTAGAATTATTGCCCCCAGCTGTTTATCTTGATACCCTCCGCTGCCAGTATTTGCATAATAGCAGTAGATCAAAGTGCACGTTCACTTGTATTTTCTTTTTTGATGAATTTCAAGTTCAAATTCACGTTCAATCTCTGGATCGAGACCTGTCACAGTTTTTGTTTGTTTTCAATTTATTATCAATATCATATTGTATTGCTTATTTAACCAAGAAGAATCCAGGAAGATATCTGCGAACAATCTCCTCTGCTGGTCGAGTTCAAGCAATGAAATGAAAGTTGTATACAAATTCAAGCAGGGATAAAAAGCACACAAACACATGCAGGCAATGGAAACATAGATAGGAATATACATTTTCTAATATTGCCTTGGTATTTAGCGCAGGAATAATACGCGACCACAATGCAGTTGCTGTAGCTCTACTCTTGCACACGCTTTATTAAGGTGCTGCAGGTTGATGCCCAGAGTCCTCTGAAGATCACATCGGCCCTGTTTGGTTTTGCCTATGTAATAAAATCGATACTGGGATACAGGAGTGCTGACCAGTGATATTCTCCAGAGCTGCGTATAGGATGTATGAGGGTGGTGTATGTACATTGATTAAATCCTTGTAGCCTTCCTACAGCGTCTATATGGACACAGTCTGTGGTGAACTTTCAAGGACGTTCTTTGCTTTTTCAAAGGGGAACAAGTACCTCTGAGGATTTCATTTTCCTTGAGCATCTGCCGCCGTGACAGTGGAGACTAGATCAGCCAAGTCATCTCCTCGTATCAAGGCGCCGTTGTCCTGCTGCCAGCTTCTCGTCACTTCTTTTCCAGTAGCTTAGAGCCTGTGTTGCATAGAAATGCCGTATTTGCTACCACATCCCAGAGGATACATGAGGTGACAAGATCTAAAATGGACACTGAGTGTTTGTCCTTTAGGTAAAAAACAAAAATCCTGCTCCATGCTCCAAAGTTTTCAATCACACTCCGGTTTTCGTGATGTGTCCTGACAGCTGGCTTGTCACTGGACATCACATTAGCCCTGGCATTTCATATTCCTGGTGTTTGCAGTGTGAGACAGTGACAGGGCTCCTCTGTGATCCTGAACAGTATTAATAACCAAAAAGCTTCGCCTCCACCTCGCACTGCCATCTTGAATTAGTGCAGAGGATGAACCCTTGACCAGAATGTTCTCCAAGTTTATCCTGGGCCTTTGCCAGCGATAAGAAACTTTGGCTAAAGCAGAGGAAGCTAACTCGGTCTCAAACGGTTCTAGCACATCGAAGACGTTAGACACTGAACCTCCTCCTCATACGAGGGAGTTGTCTCGAGTCCCTCCTTAACTATCCGGTGCAGTCATGCAAAGTGTTGTAGGAAAAACAGTCTCCAGCTTGGAGACTGATAGCTTGGCTAAGAGGCATCAAATGGCTAATGAGTGTTTGCACAGCAGCCGTTTGAAAAAGGTGTGAGCGCTAGAGTGAATTACAATATTTCTCATTTGGCCAGAACCCTCAAAGACAATCATGTCTGAGAGGCGTAATGAGTTTGGGTAAACAACAGCTCAGATATCTGCGACGCAGACAGGTGAGCGTCACGAGAGCAACAGAGGGAAACAAGAAGAAAGTAAACGTTTATATTCGTTATTCTTCTTGTGCTAATTGATTGCCAGCTTCTACCTTCAAATTACAGCCGTGCCCACCGTCTACCAAGCGTAACCACGGCGCAGTCACTGAGCGAGGAATTACGAGGACGTGTCTGGAATTCGCATGCTGCTGAAATGACTTTTAAATTATGTGACACATTTGCACTCTGGGCTCATTCAGGTTCAACGTGTCTCCAAGACAGAGAGGCATTGTACCATCTAATATCCACGTCTCTATAAGTACCAGCAATATACAGAGGTAATCCCAGTTGATGAGGTTTAGGACGATGGTTTGGTGAAGACATTCTGACCTTGAGAAGCTCCGGTCAGTGTGTGCACAGTGATTAGAAGTCCAGGCAGCATCCTAACAAGGATAGCAGCACAGACTTGTGTGTGTGTGTGTGTGTGTGTGTGTGTGTTTGCCTGCGGAGGCATGCATCCCTCCCTTTGTGCTACTTTCATCGGACTTGACATTAATGTGCGAGTGTGCACGCGGCACAGCCTCTTTCCTGCGAGTTGTCTCCGTGTTTGTGCCCTGCTGAAATTGTCCGAGTCCCGACATCGGACGCAGCTGTCCGCACTTCACTCACACTCCACCTGAGAGGTAGATAAAGAGTTGAGTGAAGACTTGTCAGCTTGTTTGATAACATTTAAATCAAAGTTCTGCTCAGGGCGCGCGTGTCCTCGCAGACATCTGCTTCACACTGACAACAATCTCAGCCGCAGCAGCGGAAAAAAAAGGTTGAGCCGGGATAATTTCCAACAGATTCTTGAAGCTTTGAGAATTGCTTAGCCCGGCAAAACCGGCAGCATTTGTGCTATTAAGGCGGCGCGGTTTTACCTGTAGCCAAATAGGCTCTTTTTAAAGGTTAAGTCATAAAGTAGAGAGTTTCCAAGCACAAGTGCTGAGAGGCAATCTCAAGTACACACGGCAGCGAGGAAAGCGCTTCTTAAATGGGTGCAGAATGTCAGGGTCTCTTATTAATATAAAAACAACATTTCAACGACGGCGCGCTGACCTGCGAGAGAGGTCTGACATTTAAAGGTCCCAAATTATTCACCTGTCATGATTTGTAATTTAGAATTTCTACCGATTGAAAAACGAGAAAGGGAATAGATCACCTCCACTGAAGTTGTTTCGCACTGAGCATTGAGTTATTACCACACATCAGAAACAAGAGCGTGTCCGGCTGCTTTATCTGAGCCTTAATAAATAAGTATTGAATGAATGTTTTTAAATATAATGAAGTGCTAGATGTTTTACATTTGTGTCTGCATCATTTAGATCAAATAATACTATACCTTCGTAAATTCCCCACAGAGGAAATTCAGTTTGAGTCAGCCAAATTGTTGACGTATAATAAGAATTCTGAATATATCAGATAAATAATATTCAATATAATACTGTGTTTGCACTGCAGGGGGCACGTGCAGTTCATCAATATGCTTCTGATGTGAATGAAAAGAGGTTTTACATCAGATATCTATTTAAAAGGTAATATAAGGAAATATATTCCTCTTCTGAGATTCTAAATATTTCACAACAGCTCTCCATTAATCCATATAGTAATGTTTCAGATGCAAATCCGCGTTCGACAAGAGGATAATAGAAATTTCTAATGTAGCGAATAATGCGTCACATGAAGTGATGGAGGTAGACAGGTTCAATTGAAAAAAAATAAAATAAAATAATTTGATTATTTCGGCTTTAATTAACATTTTCATAATGGAAGCTTTGGAGAAGTCGGTGCGAGACATGGGGGAACCACCTAAAGCCTCTCGGAGCTATCGGAGCTCTTGATGTTTCATCATCTGCTTAATTGCTCACCCTAATTTGCTTCGCTGGCACCGTCACAGCCCCATTGTGCTGTTATCAAATCACTGGGCACTGTAATTAACTTTACATTGTAACCACCACCTCTGTAACTGCGACACTCCAGCTGTTAAAGGGGTTTTAACTTCATTGTCTTCTCCCATTCCTTCCTTCCTCCTCGCAGAATGAGTACACGTGTCCACGCCCCCTCCCCGGTGCCTGGCTGGGAGACGTGCCTACCATCCGCTAACCTCCAGCGGAACACGGACACAGGACGGCCACGTGCGGCGAGACTTAGGATCTTACTTCGATTATCCACTATTTCAAAAAAATTCGTTCAGAACGCTCCTTCCCACTAACGAGGACGGCGGAGAGGAGACAACACTGACTTTCTTTGTTTTTTTCTTTTTCTTAAGCTTTTATAACTTCCTTCGTTGGGCCTGTGGTCTTTGATCGTCAGCTTTGTTGCAGGTCACCGCGCATTCGCCACATGCGAGGACGCTCGTGGGAACGCGGTCCTGACGGGGAAGGGGGCGGCGCTCTGGAAGGACGCTCGTGAGCGCTGGTGGAGACTGAGCAGAGGTTACTGTCTCCATGAGGACAATGCAGCTTCATATGAAAAACACTGCACCGCTTCAAGAGGCTTTCAGAAGGAAAAGTGTAATAGTTTGATTTAGAAACACACTGAACACACGCAACTCGGGCCTGTGTGCAACATGAGGTGGGTCTGCATATTCTGATTCCATATGACGCATCGTGTTTCCCATCTTTCCATTATTTCTTTGGGGGGGCTGGGGACTAATCACAGTGCCTCACTGGAGCGGGACCTTTACGCCTCACTGGTTTCTCTGTCACTGACGAGGAACCTGCCTCATCTGCTGGAAATCAAGTCAGCAACTGGAAGATCATCTGAAGTGTGTGGAAAGTTACCGCAGGGAAGCAGGCGACCGCCCAGCCGACGACATCTGCTGAGGTTTTTACGTTTTGTTTGTCTTTGGGGTTTTTTGGGAGGGTTTTGTTTCTAATCACAATCAAACCTCTGCGATGTCGGAGGACAGGGAAACGGCAATCAGATGCAAAAGAGGGGACAAAAAAAAGACAAAGCTCCTGTCAAGGGTGAATTGTAATTTTCTGCAGTTGTAATGTTGTTAATGTTGTACTTTATGAATATGTGTTTCTGCCATTTTCAACACCAAATACCAAAGAGCCAAACGTGCGTTTTTCTGCCTTTGGCTCTCCAAACCAGGGGTGGCCACAGATCTCCGATTTGTTCCCCAGAGAAAAAAAAAAGAAAAATAGAAGCCTCAACTCCTCTCACGTCCAGCAGTGCTCTTGTTACCGAATGGGCTTTTTTTCATGTGTGTAACGTGTACGTCTTCGTGAACAAACCTCGCAAACAGCAGTCTTCATTAGGAAGCTCTTGTCTGGAAGATAACTTTGACCACTGCTTTACATTTTTATGACTTTTTACGTTTAACAAACGCTTCACCCCCCCACCCCCCCAAGACTTTCTTGACTGATGTTCAGAGATGAGTTTAGTCGTGAGCCTTTTGTTTCAGCCTGCAAACGTCATCTTTCTACGTCGGAAAATGGTAATTTTCTATTGTAAATTTCTGCTCCCCCCTCCCCTCCTTGAATTTGTTGATATTTAGTAAGCACTTGTATTCTTTGTTCACTTTCAACAGTATGTTTTATAATGAAAATAATGACTTTACTGGTGAGCAATATGAATTGGTCAAATTAAAATATTCATCAATCATTTCTTCTTGTGTTGAAACAGTGTGTGAGAAGCATTTTCTTTTTTTCCATGTTGAATCCCCCCCGATCTGTCACATCAACATTAGCCTCATTAATTTAGAGAGCAGAACATTGATCTCCCTTCGACCGCTCTGTTTTCTTGCCGCCTCAATGTGTCGCGCTCCTCATGAGGGGGTCTCGCTCACTGATTTTCGCTCCACATCCGCAGCAATCGGCACATGTCAAACTGACAAGCCGGGGTCCAGATGGCCAGTCTGCCCGGGGCCCCCTGCAATGTTTTCATATACTCCTCTCCACCTATGCCCCCCACTCTTCCTCTGACTCATGTCTGGTTTCTTCTCATTATTTATGGCGTTTCTGGTCGTCTCCGTCTCACTCTGCTTCCTCCTAATCTGTCAAAATGGTCACATCATCCAAGAGTTTTTTTTCTCTTTAGTGTTATCGGTCTGGGGAATAGTTTCAGTTTGACGTGTTCCTTCCTGTAAATGGGCTGAAAGACTCTGGAGCGGCTCTGCCGCTCGGCTGCGACTAATCAATTCCACGTTTCAAAATTGATTAATCTGATTTTTGACCTTACCAAAATATCAGAAAACTTTTTTTTCCCCAGAATTCTCGGTTTACTTGTTTTGTCTGAAAAATCAACCAAATCCTAAAATTATTGTTTAATGTAGCTTTGATGTTCTGCTTCTTCAGAGTAAAAAATCCTCACAAGATTTTTTAAATAAAAATATTAGAAAAAAATCTCGCAAAATCATAATTTGTGATAAGACTTTTAGTTTGGAAAATTGCTTCCTGCTACATTTGAAATGCTTGATATTTTAAGTTTTCAGACAAGCGCTGTCTTGTTAGCTGAAGTTTAGTATGACATTCTTACTTGCGGGGTATGAAAGCACTGACTCACCACTACCCACTGAAATTACCCATCACAAGAAAAGGCGTTTTAAGAGAGGGGCTGAAAATAGCAGGCACCAGTCTTCAAAATAAATTTCAAGCTGTCATTTTAAGGTGAAACCGTTGCACAATGAAGCTTCTTACAATTACTTTTCAACTCATATGGACAAAAACAAATTAAGAAATCACCTCTTTGGGCTCTGACTCACTGTAAGGCTCCATTTTATAACACAACAGAACACACATCCTGAATGACGGATCAATAATAAAAAACCCAAGTGAAGGAGAAAACAAATCAAAAGCACAGCTGAAGCCCAAGAAATGTGTCCAAGCTCCAAAATATTGGAGAGTAAGTGCACAGTTTGAGCACAAGCACAATCAGGAAATGTTTGAGTCTGAGGGTTTCAGTGAAAACATCAAAAAAAAAAAAAAAAAAAAAAGGGGGAGTTCAGTTGACAGTTTCAAATAAAAACCTCATGCATGTTATGCAAATGCTTCCTCTCTGAGCTTCATCCTCTTCTGTCTCATATCTGCTGCTGCTGATCTCTGGAACTCAGTCTGCTGCGACGCTGCAGGTCCGGCGGCAGCACAGACAGGCCTGTGTGCCTGAGAGCAGACATTATGCATAATTCATCCCGTTCAGGTTCCCCGCTGACTAGAGTCCACACAGTTGGCTCTCTTTAACGCCTCTGACGAGAGACCGCCGGGATGATGTTTAACCATAAGCGAAACACACCCATGTAAGATTCATCAAGCAGCTCCTATGACGTCTTCCTTGCTCGGCTCAGACCAGTGATGGAGCGGAGAGGGAGAGAAAAGAAATGCACAACAACAGGCTGAGTCAGATCGAGGAGGATAATGTTAGAGGAGCTCTGAAAGAAATATTCGTGACTTCACGGCGACAGGAGGGAGGTCAGATGCTGTTGCACGTTGTAAACAAAAATGAGGCAAATTTCCAACCTACCGAGACTGATTCATTACACAGAGAGAATCTGTCAGAGCAAGACGACACAACAAAGATAATCAGCATCCCTTCTGAGCCTTGATGTATATTGTTTTATCCCTGAGAAGATTTTGATGATTGGCAAAGCATGAAAGAAAACAGCCGAACAAGTCGTTTGATTCTCGTGTTCCTCCTCCTCCTCCTCGGCTTCTAATTCCCTTCAAGCAATTTGCCACTGATAACTTTGCTTAACCTCACAGCGACTGACTCACCACTGAATCACTCCTTTATGTAAAGCGTGTTAATTACATCTGACACTCCGATGCAAAGTTTCATTTACTGTCGGCTTCTCTCGAGGAACGACTCCTAAAGTTGGCGTTCAGCTCAGCGGGTGGCTCACGCACATCTTCCGGGGCATGTCGGAGCAAGTTAAAATACCAAACCAAACTACATCACTACACTAACCGCGAGTCTGCTTATTTCAGAAGCAGTATAATCGCTGTTTTTTTTTTCTTTTTTTCAAGCCACCACCCGAAGCGGTGTTCAGCAGATCATCTGCTTCAGCCATCTGCTCCTGACTGGGGGACGGCAGGGTCCCCGTTGAGATCATCTCCGACAGCATCATCGCCAACTGCTGGTCTGTGGCAGTCGCCTCCTTCTCTCAAACCTTCAATCAGGATGAGTAAACAATGCCATGGCAACGCAGGAAGTGTTGACTTTCTGACCATGAGTCATTGATTCTAAGCATGCAGCCCAAACAGCTTTTGAACCTTCAAAGAGAGAAGTTTTCAAAGTCAAGAGTTTTCACATCTGCAGCCTGAAGCCAAAGTGTCTTGATCGCCTCCTGGTGGCCGGCTGGGGTGTAGCTTTCTAACTCTTCTGTACCTTGACAGAGAGTTCAACGCACTGCAAACAGAAAAAAAACACAAGAACTTTAGAAAGTCGTTACACATTTGAATAAAGAAATGCACAGCAAGTTGTGAAAACAAAACCAGAAACTTTAATATCTTTTTATAAATGTTATGTAATATATCTGCATATTCCAGCATATAAAATATTTTTTGTATATCCTTTTTTTGAATAAATCTGGATCCTGCCTTAGAGCAGAAAGTCTGTTTTTGTGAAAAAAAAAAAAAAAAAATGTTGCGGTGATAAGCAGCAGGACAGGGAGCTTAAGGACTTTGATTGCAGAATAAAGCTCAGAACAGGTGCTCAGCAATTCTATCAAGTATCATCGGAAGCTTGCTCCGAAGACTTCTGCTTGTCGGTGAAATATTTTTGTAATATTTTGTTGACTACAAAGTCGGTTTATCGGTTTTTCCCTTGAAACCCATAATCATGAAAATAATAGTGTAAATGAGCTGTGAGCAAAACAATGAGTTTGAGTTCAGAATGATGAGAAAACAAAACAAAAATAAATCAAAAGTAATTTCACCCAAAACACTTAAATGTGAGAATCTGTTGATTAAAAGGCTCAAGAAATCCACAACGCTAAAATACAAATAAACTGAACAATCAATACGTAAACAAAGGAAGCGCCTGAGACAAGTCTTTACCATGAGAATATCAACAACATCATATCAAGTTCAGCAACACGACGATGAAACAGAAGCAGCGTGTCGAGGAGCAGATGGGATTTCTGGCCTCGCAGGTGATGATGGATAGATCTCAGGGAAATGCAGGTGTAGGTTCTTCATGCTCTGATTCACATTGACGATATAACACAAGTCTGGATCTTCATGGTTCTTTGACGCAGCTTTAAATTTGATCCAGAGCTGCAGATCAATGTCCGTCTTAGCCGCGTCCTTCTGTGCTCCAAACAGAAAGAGATTTCTACGCCTGAAGAATCATGTTTTCAGTGATGTTGGCCAAATAATTATGATCAAAATAAGCTTTTTGGAAGAAGGCACACATTGGAGAAAAGCAGGTCTTTTAGAGAAATATAAGTGCAACGTGTGAGGTGTTTGTGAAAGGCTTCATTGTGTTGCTCTGCCCATTTTGATCCATCAAAAGTCATTTTTACTTTCTTGCAATGATTTTAGCAGAAAACCTCTGACAAAGTTTGTCCAAACTTTACTTTTTGGTTGGTTTGTGATGTGTTTGTGATAATTATTGGCCATAAATCTTTAGATGTATTCTCAATGAGTGGTTTCAGATAAAAATCACATCTAACTGACCTGATTTTACTCATTTAAATATTCTTCTGATCTGCAGAGATCTCGTCTAATAATGGAATATGGTATAATAGTTTGAGTTCTAAATAAAGCAGCAGTAACTTTCTACCAGTGATCACAGCAATTGGTTAGATGTTATTAGCCTGCTTGGAAACAGGAAGGAGAAGTCTGCAAGCCATTTTTTCTGTCCCTGTGCCCTAACTTCACCCCAGGGCCACAGCCCTGTGCAGGACTGGGGCAGGAATGTGTCTCTGTGGTGTTGTCTCTGCTGTTGGCAGAGATA
This sequence comes from Pseudorhombus dupliciocellatus, assembly GCA_016785235.1. Taxonomy (NCBI): domain Eukaryota; kingdom Metazoa; phylum Chordata; class Actinopteri; order Pleuronectiformes; family Paralichthyidae; genus Pseudorhombus; species Pseudorhombus dupliciocellatus. The sequence continues at coordinate 6,071 of JAFBJW010000651.1, read as the reverse complement.
CAGGCTGATAATGAGCCAGGCTGGAGAATAAAAAGCACTGAGCACATAAAATCTCGACTTTCGTATTTGTCATTTAACTGAACTTGGCCCTTGAAAGAGGAGAAACACAAATTGTTTAGTGTCAATTAGGCGAAGCATGATTTAATTCAATAATTCAATATATTTCCATTCAGCAGACTTGCCACTAACAAGCTGTTCATCAACCATCTGCATTTTCCTCTTCCAGCCTCATTAGCATCGCGGCTCAATGCTGCATTCTCTCCTCCAGTGTGGTTATTGTACAGTGCAGACAAACAACTTTACAAGCAGCTCACCTCCCTCTGTGTTGCACCACTGGACGAGACATTGGGTGAAGGATTTTCAGTGAGAGTGGATTTCTGCCAGGGTCACCTTTTGTAGCAATGCAGCAGGCAAATTCATCCAAACAAAATTCAACACCAACACTGACCGACTGCAACGAAACAGAGCAAATGCTTTCCAACGACTGTTTCCTGAACACAAATAATTGAGATGAACACGTCTTTTGGGTTTTTCTAACACATAAAACATAAATATGTCAAATCTTTTATCTTCTGTAATTATTAAAATATGCATTATACAACATGGACAGCCCCAAATAAAGTGTATGAATAAATAAAAGTTGAAAACAACCATGGGCGCAGAACTGCAAAAACAAGGCATCGCACATGCACAATGCAAACACGAATACATGCACAGCCTCGTCGAGTGCCGTAACAATGCATATGAGGAAACTGACTCCCCGATCTCCCTGAGGGTCCAGCTAACCCTCGTGTTGTCCTCTGGGTCAAAGGGACAAATTTCTTCCGAAAAGTCCTTTCCCCGTCCCTCTCTACTGCCGACATCGGGTTTGTCTGACCCGCCACCTTTTTTTTTTTTTTTCTCCAAGCACCTTATTATATTTATATTTGTAGTAATCTGTAAATACATATATATTCTTGGTTAAATTGAATTGTATAAATGTCTGATGTTTTAAATGAATAGCTTTAAAAAAATATATATTTTGTTCAAATGGATGTTATGACTTTTATTTTGACACTTCCGGGAGAAGCGGAAAAAAGAGAGAGAGTGACACATGGTGATTGACGGACCTTGAGGTGTGGAGCGATTGGAGACAGCTTGCGCCGAACTCGGATGCTAAGTGTCGGACTGTTAATAATCACAGAGTACTGGAACTGCAGACTGTGGGCGGACCACGTCGGAGGTGGGTACGTGCTGTTAACACCGATATACGCCGTTGTGTGTGCTGGACGTGGAGCGACGCTACGCTAGCTGCGGAGTGAAGTTCAGCTAGTCGGCGCGTGGCGAGAACGAGCAACGGCTACGCAGGCACGAGGACCGACGTCACTATCGACGATCGTGAAGACTGCTGGTGTGGTCGCAGTGACGTGCTGGAGGCTACGACTGGTGGCGACTGTGGAGTGGGGAGACCGTGGTTCTTCTTCCATCCAGGTGAGCGCTCCAACTAAGCGCGCCAACAAAACATCAAAGTGCACTTTAGGGAACTAACAGACGAACTATTAGACAGAGGAGGGTCAGATCAATAATTGGAAATTATTAAAAATATCTGGAAATCTCTATTTACTTTTGTACTGTCTTGTATATGTATATGTGTTTCTGTTAATACATTTCTTCAAAGTTTATACCTTGTCTGTCTGTATATTATTTGGTGAAAATCATACCTAGACTGTGTTTATTTGAGGTGTAACTTTCTGCTACAATGAACATTGGTGAAGATTGAGGCTCCAACCAGATAGGCGGTAAGTCTCAACCTACGAGCCCGTGGTAGAAAGGGTTACATATTTTTACCCAGGCACGAGGACGCGAGGGTGTGCACGGAATACGAAGGGTAACACGAGGGCTAAAGGCTTCGGAACAGGCAGAGGCCAACTGGGAGCCAGTCAGACAAATGGAGACCAGGGTGAGGTCACGGTTTCTCTGCTGTACTGTCTTCAGTTAACCAGGTAATTTCATTCAATTGATTAACTGTGGAAATCCAAATGGTTTTTCTGAGTCAACAATGAAATCACTGAGATGTGTCTCCTCAGGGGGGAAATCAAGGATAAATAGATCCAGGATTTAATCCAGTGACTGCATGATGTAAAAGCCTTTTAAAGTTTAGGGTTGTTGCTAAATCACCAAACCAGGATTTGTAATCAGTCGATAGAAAGGTTAGCGCTGGATCTGAATATCGACCAGGAGTCGATAGAGTCCAGTCCTTCAATCGATCAACATATATCAAGAAAATAATCTGAACCCTGAATAAATCCGTTCCATGGAAGACAGCTTCAGACTGAGCTAAGTGTCTCCTTGAATCTAATTTGTTGCACACAAATCGACCTTTCCTCACCTTCTTGTGACTTAAATATTTCAAGAGCACCATGTGGGAATCCTTTCATCTTCTTCAAACATTAACCTTGATTTAAAAATGTACTTATTTCATTTTGGAGGCCAAAGGTCAAGGTCCCACTGGACTTTTCTTTAAAGTGATATGTGAACATCAACTGGTGGGGATTTGTTCCAGTTTGTTAGAAATACTCACAGACTCTCTTTAACTTAGGCACACACATGGATTGTGTTCATTTATCTCCTGGAAATAAGATGTGTTTTCTAAGCAAAACACATCTTATTTCCAATAAATAATACATCATCGAAAAAAGACTGAACATAAACATAAATTACTTTTGAGATTGAGGAACAAAAATATTACTCTGTCTTCGTCTCCAGGCACCAAAATTGAATCAGCTCATGTTTGAATCTCAGTGAAGTCATCCTGTTCACAAGATTAAAAAACGGGATTTGTAAAGTTGCACCAAATTCTATTCAGCTCCTTGAGTTTGTCCCAAACTTTCAAAGTATCAGAGTGAAGCCACATCATGCCATCCATCTTTTTAACAACATCTAAATATAAACTAATTTGAGAGAAGAGAGACTGGCTGGAAATTCTATCGGACAGATGCTGCTGCATATTGTTCTCCCAGCAGTTACTGTGGCGTGCTGTGTTCTTATCCTGCTTCTGTTTCTGTTTCACTGATAATCATGGATCCATGTTTCTCCCACAGAGGCCCACTTAGAGCAGCTGGCCTATAACAGAGAACTTAAAGACGTGATTCTCCCACAGCTCATCACATAGCCTCTTTGCCTTCAGCTATGGTGATCGTTGGCAGAGACTATTTTTACTCCTTGCTTTGGTTCGGCTGCAGATTTGCTTTTTATGTACATTTCTCTCTTCCACATCTGTGCGCTCTCCTGTTTGCTGTCAGCGTCCTTGGGGCAGAGCTGCATATCTGTTGCAGATGTTAGTTCTGGTTTGGTGGCTCTGTAATGTTCTGCTTATGCATCATCCTCAGAGGATACACCCTGTTGCACATGCATGCGTTCAATTTGTTCTGGCTGTACGTGGAGAGTTTGTTGGCTTCAAATCAGCCTGGAGGAACTTAAAGAAGAAAGAGCAGGCTGCTGATAACAAAGACAAATAGTGGATTAGCGTTCAATGATCGGTGAGCATGGGGAAACTCTCCAGGACTGAAATACGGACTGAATAGAATCCTTTCAATCAACAGCGCAATGAAGTGATAAAGTTCAAACCACTTTTTCCTTCCTGGCTCTTGCCATTATTCCTACGAGAGAGAGCACAGTTCTGACTATTGTCCAATATTTTTCTCTAAATACATCTATAAAAACACAGGTTACATAAAAACCAGCGTGCCGGGGTAGATTAACATTCGAGACGGAACATCAACATTTTGGACAACCGGCAAATCCATGTAAATGACTTTAAAGACGATAATCCCAAATAATGTTTAATCAAAAACAGGTTTTTTTCCACCGTGTTTGTGCGTCTGTCTGCAGGATTACTGAAGAACTGCTGAACCTGGAGCAGCCAGAAATTACCCATAATAGAGCCCATTAAATTCTGAAAGAGGTTCATACAATGTAACATGGTTCCTTTCAGCTTTGTCATAATGTTGATAGAATCTGAAGTGTTATGAACTCATAAATATGCCCCTCTAATTGGAGAGGGGACCTGAGATGAACTGGTGCTGCTGGACACCTGACGTTGAACTCTGTGAGTAAGTGCATCACATCCGAATATACAGCCACACAATGGACTCATTACATTTTCAAAACAGATCCATAAATCAGAAACTTGGTTTAAATCAGCTGAGAGAGGAGCACAGGCCACGAGCATCATTTACAGAGGCACTTGATTTGATATTTGCATCACAATAGAACAAAATGCAGTCGCAACATAATTAGCACTGTTGAATCCAACCCCTTGCTGACATGGTTCAAAATAAAGAGGAGCATTTTGTCCCTGTGTGTCGAGGTAACACAGTATAGCACGATGAAAGACAGTGAGGACGGCTGCTTGAAGAAAGGCAGATTTAGACTGGAGAAAATACTTGTTTATGGGCGCATATACTGGTGCCACTGTACTGCAACCAATGAATTTTTAACGTTGATGCTGCAGCCTGAGGGGGAAACACTGAGGCAAGTACTACGAGAGGTGTTTACAGAGGCTACAGTAGCTGCAGCAGCAGCATTACTTTGAATCATTACTAATAATCTTTTATTGGATACTCGGAGGAGAACGAACTGGCACAGCTCCTTCTACATGTTCTGATTTGTTTTGTTCGGGAACGTTATTCCTGGAAATTTGTGGAGATGAGACGATGTGAATGTAAGCAACTTGTTAAAGCTTACACTAACCTTTTATTGCTTTATGCGATCTCCAGTGGACAAAGTCATTATGGAGTCAGGTGCTGTGGCGTAAAAGGAGGAGGCCGGCTCGGACAAGAGGGTCGACACAACACTGATTAATGACATTCACATTAAATTTCTCACAAACGGTGCAACGTGCAGTGGACTGCTTTAACTTTGCAACTGTCCTTGAAGATTCTGTAAAGAAAATAACCAGCTGATATGTGACAAAGAGTTTATCACTGTTACCTTGACGACGAAGAGCCTCTTTAGTTAAAAGAAGTGCTTATTAACCTCTCAAAGAATCTATCAGTCAAGTATTCATGAAACCGTTAACCAAAAGCAGCTGTGGCGTCAATATGGCAGTCGTGACAGTTCAGTAATCTCCATAAACACTTGAGTGTCTAAAAATGTACAGGAAGATTATGTGACTCCGTCTATCTCACAGCAGATCTACAAATTGGATCTATGGGAGGGATTGACTGAAAAATGACGAATTTCACCAAGAACAAGAGCGGGCAAGTGTCTCAGTGGTAGAGCGCTCGGCATGTGGAGCCGAAGTTGGCCGGTTCGAATCCCGCTGGCGGCTTAGTGTCAGAATTTTTACTGCGAAATCTAAGGTTGTCGTTAAGGTTGTGTGACAATGAGGAGACGAATTTCACCAAGAACAAGAGCGGGCAAGTGGCTCAGTGGTAGAGCGCTCGGCATGTGGAGCTGAAGTTGGCCGGTTCGAATCCCGCTTGCGGCTTAGTGTCAGAATTTTTACTGCGAAATCTAAGGTTGTCGTTAATGTTTTGTGACAATGAGGAGACGAATTTCACCAAGAATAAGAGCGGGCAAGTGGCTCAGTGGTAGAGCGCTCGGCATGTGGAGCCGAAGTTGGCCGGTTCTAATCTCGGTTGCGGCGAGGTGCGTGACGCAAGAGGTGGGTGTGCGCTGCGGAGCGCCCACTGGTGGCAGGTGCGTGTGCGCTGCGGAGCGCCCCCTAGAGGCAGGTGCGTGAAGCAAGAGGTGGGTGTGCGCTGTGGAGCGTCCCCTGGAGGCAGATGCGTAACGCGAGAGGTGGGTGTGCGCTGCGGAGCGCCCCCTTGTGGCAGGTTTGTGTGCTGCGGAGTGCCCCCTGGAGGCAGGTGCGTGAAGCAAGAGGTGGGTGTGCACTGCGCAGTGCCCCCTGGAGGCAGATGCTTGTGCATTAAACCTTTTGCCTCGAACACAAGTAAAAAGGTTTAATGCACCTGCCACAAGTGGGCGCTCCGCAGCACACACCCATCTCTTGCTTCACGCACCTGCCTCGAAGGGACGCTCCGCAGCGCACACCCACCTCCTGCTTCACGCACCTGCCTCCAGGG
>JAFBJW010000644.1:320693-346409 GCA_016785235.1 Pseudorhombus dupliciocellatus | reverse complement strand
TTGCTGAATGTGTAAATGCAGTTGCTTTCCAAATGGAAGTTGCATGGATAATGGGAGTTGAATGTCCAGAGGGAGTTCCTTTCAAAATGGAAGTTGTTTGAGGATCAGTTGTTGAATGAGTAGAGGGAGATGCTTTTGAAGTGGAAGTTGTTTGAGGAACGCTTGTTGAATGTGTAGAGAGAGTTGATTTTGAAGTGGAAGTTGTTTGCAAAGCAGTTGATGAACATGTAGAGAGAGTTGCTTCCGAAGTGGAAGTTGTTTGTAAAGCAGGAGTTGTTTTCCAAATGAAAGTCGTTTGCAAGAAAGGAGTTGTTCGTGGAACAGTTGTTGAATGTGTAGATGGTGTTGCTTTAGAAGTGGAAGTTGCTCCCAAAGCAGGAGATGTCAGTGGAACAGATGTTGAATGTGCAGAAGTAGTTCCTTTTGAAGCAGAAGTTGATTGTATAAGAGTTGTTGAATGTGTAGGGGGAGTTGCTTCCGAAATGGAAGTTGTTCCCAAAGCAGGAATTGTTTGCAGAACAGTAGTTGAACGTGTAAACAGAGTTGCTTTCAAAGTGGAAGTTTCTTGTGGTACAGTTGCATGCAGAAAAGGAATTTCACACCAAAAGTGTCGTTTCCCAACACAAGTAATATCATCCCAGTTGTGTAAAGAGTCATTCTGTCCAAGATATTTGGGTAGTACAATGGCAGCACAGTCTTGTCCTTTTCCTTCTTTGTCCCAATCGGCAATGAGGTTGTTTGGGACACCGACCATCCAGAAGGTAGCATTTGTATTGAGTAAGGAATTGTCAACCCACACAAATAATCCCTCCTGCTCAGAGTCATGCAACCCGATCCATGCTGAATGGAAGTCAACTTCAGGATGATTGTTTTCAAATTCCTTAGTGAGGTTGGTCAGGAATTCCTGGTGTTCAACATTGCGGACAATTGCTAGGTCACCCCCATGGCCTTGGCAAAAACCACGAGCTTCTTTCCAATTCAAGGTATTCTCAAACAAATTATAGCAGCGTGAGCCATGCTCTTTCCAGCGTGGCTTGCAATTTGAATGATTGAATGTTGTATCGTTTTCCGGTTCCACTGTTAATTTTATAAAGGGAGTTGTTTGCAGAATAGTTGTTGAATGTGTCGGAGTTGGTTCGGAAGTGGAAGTTCTTTGTAAAGCGGGAGTTGTTTGTTGAAAAGTTGCTGAATGTGTCGGAGTTGGTTCGGAAGTGGAAGTTCTTTGTAAAGTGGGAGTTGTTTGTTGAAAAGTTGCTGAATGTGTAAAGGGAGTTGCTGTCCAAATGGAAGTTGCATGGATAATGGGAGTTGTATGTTTAGAGGAAGTTGCTGTCGAAGTAGAAGTTCTCAAGGCAGTAATTGTTTGCGTTACAGTTGTTGAATATGTAAAGGTAGTTGCTTTTGAAGTGGACGTTGTGTGCAAAGAAGGAATTGTATGCAGAACAGTTGTTGAATGTGTAATGGGAATAACTTGCCAAATGTAAGTGGTTTGTGAACCAGGATTTGGATGCGTAAATGGAGTTGCTTCAGAAGTGGAAGTTGTTTGAGGAATAGTTGTTGAATGTGTAATGGGAGTAACTTGCCAAATGAAAGTGGTTTGTGAACCAGGATTTGGATGCGTAGATGAAGTTGCTTCAGAAGTGGAAGTTGTTAGAGGAATAGTTGTTGAATGTGTAAAGGGAGTTGCTTCCGAAATGGAAGTTGTTCCCAAAGCAGGAATTGTTTGAAGAACAGTAGTTGAATGTGTCAACAGAGTTGTTTTCAAAGTGTGAGTTTCTTGTGGTACAGTGACATGCAGAAAAGGAATTTCACACCAAAAGTGTCGCTTGCCAACACAAGTAATATCATCCCAGTTGTGTAACCAGTCATTCTGTCCAAGATATTTGGGTAGTACAATAGCAGCGCAGTCTTGTCCTTTTCCTTCTTTGTCCCAATCGGCAATGAGATTGTTTGGGACCCCTGCCATCCAGAAAGTAGCATTTGTACTGAGTAAGGAATTGTCAACCCACACAAATAATCCCTCCTGCACAGAGTCATGCAACCCAATCCATGCTGAATGGAAATCAACTTTAGGATGATTGTTTTCAAATTCCTTTGTGAGGGTAGTCAAGAATTTCTGGTGTTCAACATTGTGGACAATGGCCAGGTCACCTCCATGACCTTGGCAAAAGCCACGAGCATCTACCCAGTTTAAGGTGTCCTCAAACAAATTATAGCAGCGTGAGCCATGCTCTTTCCAGCCTGGCTTGCAATTTGAATGATTCAATATTGTATGGTCTTCTGGTTCCAATGTTAATTTTGGAAAGGGAATTGTTTGCAGAATAGTTGTTAAATTTGTAACAGAACTTGCTTTTAAAATTGGAGTTGTATGCGCTATAATTGTTGAATGTGGATAGGGATTTGCTTCCGAAGTAGAAGTTGCTTGTAAAGTAATAGTTTTTTGTGAAACAATTGCAGTATGTGTAAAGGGAGTTGCTGTCAAATTGGAATTTGTTTGTAAAGCACCAGTTATTGGATGTTTAAATTGAGGTGTTGTCCAATTGGAAGTTGTTTCAAAAACGAGAGTTGAATGTGCAGAGGGGGCTACTTCTGAAGGGGAAGTTCTTTTGAAAGCAAGAGTTGTGTGTGGAACAGTTACTGAATGTATAATAGGAGTTACTTTCCAAACATAAGTTGCTTGGGTAACGGGAGTTACTTTGGAAGTGGAAAATGTTCCCAAAGCAGGAGTCGTTTGTGGAACAGGAGTTGAATGTGTAGAGGGAGTTGCTTTCAAAGTGGAACTTGTTTGGAAAACAGCAGTTGGATGTGTAGAAGGAGTCACCTTCGAAATGGATGTTGTTTGTGAAACAGGCGTGCAATGTGTAGAAGGAGTTTCATCTGAAGTGGAAGTTGCTTGTAAAGCAGGATTTGTCTGTGGAACACTTGCTGAATGTGTAAAGGGAGTTGCTTTTTGGATGGAAGTTATTTGTAAAGCGCCAGTTGTTTTCCAAACGGAAGTTGTTTGTGAAACAGGAGTTGACTGCGTAGAGGGAGTTGCTTTGGAAGTGGTAGTTATTGCCAAATCAGGAGATGTTTGTGGATCAGTTGTTGAATGGGCAGAGAGAGTTGCTTCCGAAGTAGAAGATGTTTGTGGAAGAGTTGTTGAATGTGTAATGGAAGTCATTTGTGCAACTGGAGTTGAATGAGTAGGAGTTCTTTCCAAAATGTAAGTTGTTCTGACAAAAGGTGTTGTTTGCGGAACAGATGTTGATTGTGTAAACGGGGTTAATTCTGAAGTGATAGATGTTTTTAAAGCAGGACTTGTCTGTGGGATAGTTCTTGAATGTGTAATGGGAGCAGCTTTCCAAATGGAAGTTGGATGTGTAGATGGAGTTGCTTCTGGAGCGGAAGTTGTTTGTAAAGCAGATGTTGGTGGAAAACTTGTTGAATGTGTAGAAGGACTTGCTTTCAAAATCAAAGTTGTTTGTGAAACAGGAGTTGAATGTCTAGATGGAGTTGCTTTGGAAGTGGAAGTTGTTCTCAAAGCAGTTGTTGAATGGGCAGAGGGAGTTGCTTCCGAACTGGATGTTGTTTGCAAAGCAGGAGATGTTTTTGCAACAGGAGTTGAATGAGTAGAAGGAGTTGTTTCCAAAATGAAAGTTGTTCCGAAAGCAGGTGTTGTCTGCGGAATAGCTGAATGTGCTGTTTGTGAAACAGGAGTATATTGTGTAGAGGGAGTTGCTCCTGAAGTGGTTGTTGTTTGTAAAGCATCAGATGCCTGCAGAACAGTTGTTGATGGTGTCGAGATAGTTAATTCTGAAGTGGAAGTTGTTGTTAAAGCAATAGGTGTTTGTGGAAGAGTTGTTGGATGTGTACAAGGAGTTGCTTTTGAAATGGAAATTGTTTGTAAAACACGTGTTGAATGTTTACGAGTTAATTTCAAAGTGGAAGTTTTTTGAAAGGCAGAAGTTCTTCGTGGAACAGTTGCTGAATGTGGAGATGGAGTTGATTTGGAAGTGGACTTTTTTCCCACAGCAGGAGTTTTTTTCGCAACAGTAGTTGAATGTGTCAACAGAGTTGCTTTCAAAGTGTGAGTTTCTTGTGGTACAGTGACATGCAGAAAAGGAATTTCACACCAAAAGTGTCGCTTGCCAACACAAGTAATATCATCCCAGTTGTGTAACCAGTCATTCTGTCCAAGATGTTTGGGTAGTACAATGGCAGCACAGTCTTGTCCTTTTCCTTCTTTGTCCCAATCGGCAATGAGGTTGTTTGGGACACCTACCATCCAGAAGGTAGCATTTGTATTGAGTAAGGAATTGTCAACCCACACAAATAATCCCTCCTGCACAGAGTCATGCAACCCGATCCACGCTGAATGGAAGTCAACTTCAGGATGATTGTTTTCAAATTCCTTAGTGAGGTTGGTCAAGAATTTCTGGTGTTCAACATTGTGGACAATTGCTAGGTCACCCCCATGACCTTGGCAAAAACCACGAGCATCTTGCCAATTCAAGGTATTCTCAAACAAATTATAGCAGCGTGAGCCATGCTCCTTCCAGCCTGGCTTGCAATTTGAATGATTCAATCTAGTATAATCTTCCAGTTCCGATGTAAATTTTATAAAGGGAGTTGATTGCTGAATAGTTGTTCGTGGTACAGTTGTTGAATATGTAATTGGAGTTGCTTTCGAAATTACTTCTGAAATGGAAGTTGCTTGTAAAATTGTCATTGAATATTCAGATGCGGTTCCCTTCAAAGTTGAAGTTGTTTTTGTAAAAGCAGTTGAATGTGTAGAGGGAGTTGCTTTCAAAGTAAAAGTTATTTGCGGAACAGTTGCTGAATGTGTAATTGGAGCTTCTTTCCCAATGGAAATTGCCTCTGAAACAGGAGACGGGTGTGTAGACGGAGTTGCTTCCGAAGTGGAAATTGTTTGTGTAACAGTTGTTGAACTTGTAATATGTGTTGTTTGCAAAGCTAAAGTTGAATGTGTCGTGGGAGTTTTTGTTGAAGGTGAAGTTGTTTGTGAAACAGGAGATGGGTGTCTAGAGGGAGTTGCTTTCAAAGTGGAAGCTGTTTGCGAAACAGGAGTCAGGTGTGTGGTGAAATTTGCTTTCAAAGTGGCAATTGTTCGTGAAACAGGAGTTGAATGTGCAGACTGAGTTGTTGTTGGTGTGGCAATTGTTTGCAAAGAAGTTGTTTGTGGAATGTTTGTTGAATGTGTAGAGGGAGTTGCTCTCAAAGGTGAAGTTAAATGTGAAACAAGAGTTAAGTGTGTATAGTCAGTTACTTTCAAAGCAGTTGGCACAGTTGGAGTTGTCAATGAATGTAGAATGGCAGTTGTTTTCTGAATGGAAGTTTTTTGTGAAACAGTAAATGGGTGTGGAGATGGAGTTGCTTCCGCAGTGGAAATTGTTTGGAAAGCATCAGTTGTTTCCAGAGCAGTTGTTGACTGTGTAATGGGAGTGGTTTTCCTTCTGGAAGTTGAATGTGCAGAGGGAGTTGCTGTTGATGGTGAAGTTGATTGTGAAACAGGAGTTGGGTGTCTGGAGGGAATTGCTTTCAAAGTGGAAGTTGTTTGTATAGTAGCAGTTGTTGAATGTGTAATGGGAGTGGTTTTCCTTATGGAAGTTGAATGTGTAGAAGAAGTTGCTGTTGAAGGTGAAGTTACTTGTGAAAAAGGAGTTGTGTGTGCAGGGGGAGTTGCTTTCAAAGTAGAAGTTGTTTGCGTGGTTGGACTTGTTTGTTGAATAGTTGAATGTTTAATGGGTGTTGTTTTCCCAATGGAAGATGTATGTAAAGCATCAGCTGTTTGCAGAGCAGTTGTTGAATATGTAATGGCTGTTTCTTTCCAAATGGAAGTTGTTTGCACAGTAGGAGTCGTTTGGTGTGCAGTTGTTGAAAATGTAGAGGGAGTTTCTTCCAAAGTGGAAATTGTTTGTAGAGTGCCAGTTGTTGATTGTGTAATGGGAGTTTTTTGCAAAACAGGAGTCGAACATGTAGATGAAGTTGCTTTTGAAGTTGAAGACATTTGTGAAACAGGAGTTGGGTGTGTAGAGGATGTTGCATTAAAACTGGAAGTTGTTTGTGTAATAATTGTAGAATGTGTAATGGGGGTTGATTTCCTAATGGAGGTTGTTTGAATAACCTGTGTGGCTGTTGAAGGTGAAGTTGTTTGTGGAATAGTTGTTGAAGGTGTAATGTGAGTTGATTTCCAAATGGCAGTTGTTTGGATAACGGGAGTTGGGTGTATAGAGGGAGCTGCTTCAGAAGTGGAAGTTGTTTGTATGACATCAGTTGAATGTGTAGAGGCTGTTGCTTTCAAGGTTGAAGATGTTTGTGAAACAGGAGTTGATCGTGTAGAGGGAGTTGCTCCTGAAGTGGACGTTGTCTGTAAAGCATCAGTTGTTGAATGTGTAATGGGAGTTCCTTTCCAAATGCCAGTTGAATGTGGGGAGGGAGTTGCTGTTGAAGGTGAAGTTGATTGTGAAAAAGGAGTTGTGTGTGCAGGGGGAGTTGCTTTCAAAGTAGAAGTTGTTTGCGTGGTTGGACTTGTTTGTTGAATAGTTGAATGTTTAATGGGTGTTGTTTTCCCAATGGAAGATGTATGTAAAGCATCAGCTGTTTGCAGAGCAGTTGTTGAATATGTAATGGCTGTTTCTTTCCAAATGGGAGTTGTTTGCACAGTAGGAGTCGTTTGGTGTGCAGTTGTTGACAATGTAGAGGGAGTTTCTTCCAAAGTGGAAATTGTTTGTAGAGTGCCAGTTGTTGATTGTGTAATGGGAGTTGATTTCCAAATGGCAGTTGTTTGGATAACGGGAGTTGGGTGTATAGAGGGAGCTGCTTCAGAAGTGGAAGTTGTTTGTATGACATCAGTTGAATGTGTAGAGGCTGTTGCTTTCAAGGTTGAAGATGTTTGTGAAACAGGAGTTGATCGTGTAGAGGGAGTTACTCCTGAAGTGGACGTTGTCTGTAAAGCATCAGTTGTTGAATGTGTAATGGGAGTTCCTTTCCAAATGGCAGTTGAATGTGGGGAGGGAGTTGCTGTTGAAGGTGAAGTTGATTGTGAAACAGGAGTTGGGTGTCTGGAGGGAGTTGCTTTCAAAGTAGAAGTTGTTGGTATAGTAGCAGTTGTTGAATGTGTAATGGGAGTGGTTTTCCTTATGGACGTTGAATGTGTAGAAGGAGTTGCTCTTGAAGGTGAAGTTACTGGTGAAAAAGGAGTTGTGTGTGCAGGGAGAGTTGCTTTTAAAGAAGAAGTTGTTTGCATGGTTGGACTTGTTTGTTGAATAGTTGAATGTTTAATGGGAGTTGTTTTCCCAATGGAAGTTGTATGTAAAGCATCAGTTGTAGGCAGAGCAGTTGTTGAATATGAAATGGCTGTTTCTTTCCAAATGGAAGTTGTTTTCACAGTAGGAGTCATTTGGTGTGTAGTTGTTGAAAATGTAAAGGGAGTTTCTTCCAACGTGGAAATTGTTTGTGGAGTGCCAGTTGTTGATTGAGGAATGGGAGTTGTTTGCAAAACAGGAGTTGAACATGTAGATGAAGTTGCTTTTGAAGTTGAAGACATTTGTGAAGCAGGAGTTGGGTGTGTGGAGGGAGTTGCTTTAAAAGAGGAAGTTGTTTGTACAGTAGCAGTTGTTGAATGTGTAATGGGAGTTTCTTTCCTCATGAAAGTTGTCTGAATAACGGCAGTTGAAAGTATAGAGGGAGTTGCTTTCAAATTGATGGTAATTTGCGCAGTGGGAGTAGTTCTTGGAACAGTCACGAAATGTGTCATTGGTGTTGATTTCTTCATGGAAGTTCTTTTTGAATCAGGAGTCAAGCGTGTAGAGGGAGTTACTTCCAAAGTCGATATTGTTTGTAAAGCCCCAGTTTTTTGTGGAACAGTAGTTGATTGTGTAATGGGAGTCATTTGTGAAACATGAGTTGATTGTGTAGAGTGAGCTGTTCCTGAAGTGGTCATTGTCTGTAAAGCATCAGTGGTTGAATGTGTGATGGGAGTTGCTTTCCAAATGGCAGTTGTTTGAATTATGGGAGTTGAATGTGGAGAGGACATTGTTTTAGAAGTTGAAGGCGTTTGTGACGCAGGAGTTGGGTGTATAGTTGCTGTAGTTGCTTCTGAAGTGGACATTGTTCGTAAAGCATCAGTTGCTGAATGTATAATGGGTGTGTCTTTCCAAATAGCTGTTGTCTGGATAACAGGAGTTGCTGTTGAAGTTGTTTGCAAAGTAGGAGCTGTTTGTGGAACAGTTGAATGTGTAGAGGAAGTTGCTTCCAAAGTGGAAATTGTTTGCAGAACTGAGGTTGATTGTGTTATGAGAGTTGCAGATGTAGTTGCTTTCAAAGTGGAAGTTCTTCGTGGAACAGTCGCTGAGTGTGTAGATGGAGTTGATTTGGAAGTGGACGTTTTTCCCAAAGCAGGAGTTTTTTTCGCAACAGTAGTTGAGTGTGTCAACAGAGTTGCGTTCAAAGTGCGAGTTTCTTGTGGTACAGTTGCATGCAGAAAAGGAATTTCACACCAAAAGTGTCGTTTCCCAACACAAGTAATATCATCCCAGTTGTGTAACCAGTCATTCTGTCCAAGATGTTTGGGTAGTACAATGGCAGCACAGTCTTGTCCTTTTCCTTCTTTGTCCCAGTCGGCAATGAGGTTGTTTGGGACACCTGCCATCCAGAAGGTAGCATTTGCATTGAGTAAGGAATTGTCAACCCACACAAATAATCCCTCCTGCTCAGAGTCATGTAACCCGATCCACGCTGAATGGAAGTCAACTTCAGGATGATTGTTTTCAAATTCTTTAGTGAGGTTGGTCAAGAATTCTTGGTGTTCAACATTGTGGACAATTGCTAGGTCACCCCCATGACCTTGGCAAAAACCACGAGCATCTTGCCAATTCAGGGTATTCTCAAACAAATTATAGCAGCGTGAGCCATGCTCCTTCCAGCCTGGCTTGCAATTTGAATGATTCAATGTGGTATGGTCTTGCGGTTTCAATGTAAATTTTATAAAGGGAGTTGTTTGCAGAATAGTTGTTGAATGTATAGAAGGAGTTGTTTGTGGTACAGTTGTTGAATATGTAATGGGAGTTACTTTCGAAGTTACTTCTGAAATGGAAGTTGCTTGTAAAATGGTTGTTGAATATTCAGATGGGGTTCCCTTCAAAGTTGAAGTTGTTTTTGTAAAAGCAGTTGAATGTGTAGAGGGAGTTTCTTTCAAAGTGGAAGATGTTTTTGTAACAGTTGTTAAACGTGTAATATGAGTTGTTTGCAAAGCTGAAGTTGAATGTGTAGAGGGAGTTTTTGTTGAAGGTGAGGTTGTTTGCGAAACAGGAGTTGGATGTCTAGAGGGAGTTGCTTTCAAAGTGGAAGCTGTTTGCGAAACAGGAGTCAGGTGTGTAGTGAAATTTGCTTTAAAAGTGGAAATTGTTAGTGAAACAGGAGTTGAATGTGCAGACTGAGTTGTTGTCGGTGTGGCAATTGTTTGCAAAGAAGTTGTTTGTGGAATGTTTGTTGAATGTGTAGAGGGAGTTGCTGTCGAAGGAGCAGTTTTTTGCAAAGTAAGAGTTGTTGACGGAACCGTTGCTGAATGTGTAATTGGAGTTGCTGTCGAAGGAGCAGTTTTTTGCAAAGTAAGAGTTGTTGACGGAACCGTTGTTGAATGTGTAATTGGAGTTGCTGTCGAAGGAGCAGTTTTTTGCAAAGTAAGAGTTGTTGACGGAACTGTTGTTGAATGTGTAATTGGTGTTGCTGTCAAAGGTGAAGTTGTATGTGAAACAGGAGTTAGGTGTGTAGAGTGAGTTGCTTTCAAAGCTGTTTGCACAGCCAGAGTTGTTTGTGGTACAGTCGATGAATGTGGAATGACAGTTGTTTTCTGAGTGGAGGTTTTTTGTGAAACAGGAAATGGGTGTGGAGAGGGAGTTTCTTCCAAAGTGGAAATTGTTTGTAGAGTGCCAGTTGTTGATTGTGTAATGCGAGTTGTTTGCAAAACAGGAGTTGACCATGTAGATGAAGTTGCTTTTGAAGTTGAAGACATTTGTGAAACAGGAGTTGGGTGTGTCGAGGATGTTGCTTTAAAAGTGGAAGTTGTTTGCTTACTAGTTGTAGAATGTGTAATGGGGGTTGATTTCCTAATGGACGTTGTTTGAATAACAAGAATGGCTGTTGAAGGTGAAGTTGTTTGTGGAATAGTTTTTGGAGGTGTAATGTGAGTTGATTTCCAAATGGCAGTTGTTTGGATAATGGGAGTTGGGTGTATAGAGGGAGTTGCTTCGGAAGTGGAAGTTGTTTGTATGACAACAGTTGAACGCATAGAGGCTGTTGCTTTCGAGGTTGAAGATGTTTGTGAAACAGGAGTTGATTGTGTAGAGGGAGTTGCTCCTGAAGTGGACATTGTCTGTAAAGCATCAGTTGTTGAATGTGTGATGGGAGTTGCTTTCCAAATGGCAGTTGCTTGAATTATGGGAGTTGAATGTGCAGAGGGAGTTGTCGTTGAAGTTGAGGTTGTTTGTAAAACAGGAGTTGGGTGTCTAGAGGGAGTTGCTTTCAAAGTGGAAGTTGTTTGCAAAGCATCAGTTCTTGAATGTGTAAAGGGGGTTGCTTTGAAAGTGGAAGTTGTTTGCGAAATAGGAGTCAGGTGTGTAGAGTGAGTTGCTTTCAAAGCTGTTTGCACAGTCAGAGTTGTTTGTGGAACAGTCGATGAATGTAGAATGGCAGTTGTTTTCTGAATGGACATTTTTTGTGAAACAGTAAATGGGTGTGGAGAGGGACTTGCTTCCACAGTGGAAATTGTTTGTAAAGCATCAGTTGTTTCCAGAGCAGCTGTTGAATGTGTAATGGGAGCTGCTTTCGAAGTTACTTCTGAAATGGAAGTTGCTTGTAAAATGGTCGTTGAATACTCAGATGGGGTTCCCTTCAAAGTTGAAGTTGTTTTTGAAAAAGCAGTTGAATGTGTAGAGGGCGTTTCTTCCGAAGTGGAAGTTGTTTGTGTTACAGTTGTTGAACATGTAATATGAGTTGTTTGCAAAGCTGAAGTTGAATGTGTAGAGGGAGTTTTTGTTGAAGGTGAAGTTGTTTGCGAAACAGGAGTTGGATGTCTAGAGGGAGTTGCTTTCAAAGTGGAAGCTGTTTGCGAAACAGGAGTCAGGTGTGTGGTGAAATTTGCTTTAAAAGTGGAAATTGTTAGTGAAACAGGAGTTGAATGTGCAGACTGAGTTGTTGTTGGTGTGGCAATTGTTTGCAAAGAAGTTGTTTGTGGAATGTTTGTTGAATGTGTAGAGGGAGTTGCTGTCGAGGGAGCAGTTTTTTGCAAAGTAAGAGTTGTTGACGGAACCGTTGTTGAATGTGTAATTGGAGTTGCTGTCAAAGGTGAAGTTGTATGTGAAACAGGAGTTAGTTGTGTAGAGTGCGTTGCTTTCAAAGCTTTTTGCACAGTCAGAGTTGTTTTTGGTACAGTTGATGAATGTGGAATGACAGTTGTTTTCTGAATGGACGTTTTTTGTGAAACAGTAAATGGGTGTGGAGAGGGAGTTGCTTCCACAGTGGAAATTGTTTGTAAAGCATCAGTTGTTTCCAGAGCAGCTGTTGAATGTGTAATGGGAGCTGCTTTCGAAGTTACTTCTGAAATGGAAGTTGCTTGTAAAATGGTCGTTGAATACTCAGATGGGGTTCCCTTCAAAGTTGAAGTTGTTTTTGAAAAAGCAGTTGAATGTGTAGACGGAGTTTCTTCCGAAGTGGAAGTTGTTTGTGTTACAGTTGTTGAACGTGTAATATGAGTTGTTTGCAAAGCTGAAGTTGAATGTGTAGAGGGAGTTTTTGTTGAAGGTGAAGTTGTTTGCGAAACAGGAGTTGGATGTCTAGAGGGAGTTGCTTTCAAAGTGGAAGCTGTTTGCAAAGCACCAGCTGTTGAATGTTTAAAAGGAGTTGCTTTCAAAGTGGAAGTTGTTTGCAGAGCAGTTGTTGAACGTGTAATGGCTGTTTCTTTCCAAATGGAAGTTGTTTGCACATTAGGAGTCGTTTGGTGAGCAGTTGTTGAAAACATAGAGGGAGTTTCTTCCAAAGTGGAAATTGTTTGTAGAGTGCCAGTTGTTGACTGTGTAATGAGAGTTGTTTGCAAAACAGGAGTTGACCATGTAGATGAAGTTGCTTTTGAAGTTGAAGACATTTGTGAAACAGGAGTTGAACGCGTAGAGGCTGTTGCTTTCGAGGTTGAAGATGTTTGTGAAACAGGAGTTGATTGTGTAGAGGGAGTTGCTCCTGAAGTGGACATTGTCTGTAAAGCATCAGTTGTTGAATGTGTTATGGGAGTTGCTTTCCAAATGGCAGTTGTTTGAATTATGAGAGTTGAATGTGCAGAGGGAGTTGTCGTTGAAGGTGAAGTTTTTTGCGAAACAGGAGTTGAATGCGTAGAGGGACTTGCTTTTGAAATGGACGTTGTTTGTAAAGCATCAGTTGTTGAATGTATAATGGGTGTCTCTTTCCAAATAGCTGTTGTCTGGATAACAGGAGTTTCTGTTGAAGTTGTTTGCAAAGTAGGAGCTGTTTGTGGAACAGCTGTTGAACGTGTTGAGGATGTTGCTTCCAAAGTGGAAATTGTTTGTAGCACTGAGGTTGATCGTGTTATGCGTGTCGAAGAGGTAGTTGCATTCAAAGTGGAAGTTGTTTGCGGAATAGTCTTTGAATATGCAGTGGGGGTTGATTTGCTAATGCAGGTTGTTTGGAAAAAGGGAGTTGAATGTTTTGAGGAAGTTGACGTTTCAGGTGAAGGTGTAATGTGAGTTGCTTTACAAATGGCAGTTGGGTGTTGAGAGGAAGTTCCTTCTAAAGTGGAAGTTGTTTGTATGACAACAGTTGAGTGTGTAGAGGCAGTTGATTTTGAAGTTGAAGCTTTTTGTGAAACAGGAGTATATTGTGTAGAGGGAGTTGCTCCTGAAGTGGTTGTTGTTTGTAAAGCATCAGATGTCTGCAGAACAGTTGTTGATGGTGTCGAGAGAGTTAATTCTGAAGTGGAAGTTGTTGTTAAAGCAATAGGTGTTTGTGAAAGAGTTGTTGGATGTGTACAAGGAGTTGATTTCAAAATGGAAATTGTTTGTAAAACACGAGTTGAATGTTTACGAGTTAATTTCAAAGTGGAAGTTTTTTGAAAGACAGAAGTTCTTCGTGGAACAGTCGCTGAGTGTGTAGATAGAGTTGATTTGGAAGTGGACGTTTTTCCCAAAGCAGGAGTTTTTTTCGCAACAGTAGTTGAATGTGTCAACAGAGTTGCGTTCAAAGTGTGAGTTTCTTGTGGTACAGTTGCATGCAGAAAAGGAATTTCACACCAAAAGTGTCGTTTCCCAACACAAGTAATATCATCCCAGTTGTGTAACCAGTCATTCTGTCCAAGATGTTTGGGTAGTACAATGGCAGCACAGTCTTGTCCTTTTCCTTCTTTGTCCCAATCGGCAATGAGGTTGTTTGGAACACCTGCCATCCAGAAGGTAGCATTTGTATTGAGTAAGGAATTGTCAACCCACACAAATAATCCCTCCTGCTCAGAGTCATGTAACCCGATCCACGCTGAATGGAAGTCAACTTCAGGATGATTGTTTTCAAATTCCTTAGTGAGGTTGGTCAAGAATTCTTGGTGTTCAACATTGAGGACAATTGCTAGGTCACCCCCATGACCTTGGCAAAAACCACGAGCATCCTGCCAATTCAAGGTATTCTCAAACAAATTATAGCAGCGTGAGCCATGCTCCTTCCAGCCTGGCTTGCAATTTGAATGATTTAATATGGTATGGTCTTGCGGTTTCAGTGTAAATTTTATAAAGGGAGTTGTTTGCAGAATAGTTGTTGAATGTATAGAAGGAGTTGTTTGTGGTACAGTTGTTGAATATGTAATGGGAGTTACTATGGAAGTTGCTTGTAAAATGGTTGTTGAATATTCAGATGGGGTTCCCTTCAAAGTTGAAATTGTTTTTGTAAAAGCCGTTGAATGTGTAGAGGGAGTTTCTGCCGAAGTGGAAGTTGTTTGTGTAACAGTTGTTAAACTTGTAATATGAGTTTTTTGCAAAGCTGAAGTTGAATGTGTAGAGGGAGTTTTTGTTGAAGGTAGAAGGAAGGTGGAAGTTGTATGCGAAACAGGAGTCAGGTGTGTAGAGTGAGTTGCTTTCAAAGCTGTTTGCACAGTCAGAGTTGTTTGTGGAACAGTTGATGAATGTGGAATGGCAGTTGTTTTCTGAATGGACGTTTTTTGTGAAACAGTAAATGGGTGTGGAGAGGGACTTGCTTCCAAAATGGAAATTGTTTGTAAAGCATCAGTTGTTTCCTGAGCAGCTGTTGAATGTGTAATGGGAGTGGCTTTCGAAGTTACTTCTGAAATGGAAGTTGCTTGTAAAATGGTCGTTGAATACTCAGATGGGGTTCCCTTCAAAGTTGAAGTTGTTTTTAAAAAAGCAGTTGAATGTGTAGACGGAGTTTCTTCCGAAGTGGAAGTTGTTTGTGTTACAGTTGTTGAACGTGTAATATGAGTTGTTTGCAAAGCTGAAGTTGAATGTGTAGAGGGAGTTTTTGTTGAAGGTGAAGTTGTTTGCGAAACAGGAGTTGGATGTCTAGAGGGAGTTGCTTTCAAAGTGGAAGCTGTTTGCAAAGCACCAGCTGTTGAATGTTTAAAAGGAGTTGCTTTCAAAGTGGAAGTTGTTTGCGAAACAGGAGTCAGGTGTGTGGTGAAATTTGCTTTAAAAGTGGAAATTGTTAGTGAAACAGGAGTTGAATGTGCAGACTGAGTTGTTGTCGGTGTGGCAATTGTTTGCAAAGAAGTTGTTTGTGGAATGTTTGTTGAATGTGTAGAGGGAGTTGCTGTCGAAGGAGCAGTTGTATGTGAAACAGGAGTTAGGTGTGTAGAGTGAGTTGGTTTCAATGCTGTTTGCACAATCAGAGTTGTTTGTGGTACAGTTGATGAATGTGGAATGACAGTTGTTTTCTGAGTGGAGGTTTTTTGTGAAACAGGAAATGGGTGTGGAGAGGGAGTTGCTTCCACAGTGGAAATTGTTTGCAGAGCAGTTGTTGAACGTGTAATGGCTGTTTCTTTCCAAATGGAAGTTGTTTGCACAGTTGGAGTCATTTGGTGAGCAGTTGTTGAAAACGTAGAGGGAGTTTCTTCCAAAGTGGAAATTGTTTGTAGAGTGCCAGTTGTTGATTGTGTACTGAGAGTTGTTTGCAAAACAGGAGTTGACCATGTAGATGAAGTTGCTTTTGAAGTTGAAGACATTTGTGAAACAGGAGTTGGGTGTCTCGAGGATGTTGCTTTAAAAGTGGAAGTTGTTTGCATACTAGTTGTAGAATGTGTAATGGGGGTTGATTTCCTAATGGACGTTGTTTGAATCACGAGAGTGGCTGTTGAAGGTGAAGTTGTTTGTGGAATAGTTGGTGAAGGTGTAATGTGAGTTGATTTCCAAATGGCAGTTGTTTGGATAACGGGAGTTGGGTGTATAGAGGGAGTTGCTTTGGGAGTGGAAGTTGTTTGTATGACAACAGTTGAACACGTAGAGGCTGTTGCTTTTGAGGTTGAAGATATTTGTGAAACAGGAGTTGATTGTGTCGAGGGAGTTGCTCCTGAAGTGGACGTTGTCTGTAAAGCATCAGTTGTTGAATGTGTGATGGGAGTTGCTTTCCAAATGGCAGTTGTTTGAATTATGGGAGTTGAATGTGCAGAGGGAGTTGCTCCTGAAATGGACGTGGTTTGTAAAGCATCAGTTGTTGAATGTGTGATGGGAGTTATTTTCCAAATGGAAGTTGTTTGAATTATGGGAGTTGAATGTGCAGAGGGAGTTGTTGTTGAAGGTGAGGTTTTTTGCGAAACAGGAGTTGAATGCGTAGAGGGACTTGCTCCTGAAATAGATGTTGTTTGTAAAGCATCAGTTGTTGAATGTATAATGGGTGTCTCTTTCCAAATAGCTGTTGTCTGGATAACAGGAGATGCTGTTGAAGTTGTTTGCAAAGTAGGAGCTGTTTGTGGAACAGCTTTTGAACATGTAGAGGATGTTGTTTCCAAAGTGGAAATTGTTTGTAGAACTGAGGTTGATCGTATTATGTGTGTCGAAGAGGTAGTTGCGTTCAAAGTGGAAGTTGTTTGTGGAATAGTCTTTGAATGTGCAGTGGGGGTTGATTTGCTAATGCAGGTTGTTTGGATAACGAGAGTTGAATGTTTTGAGGAAGTTGACGTTTTAGGTGAAGGTGTAATGTGAGTTGCTTTACAAATGGCAGTTGGGTGTTGAGAGGAAGTTCCTTCTAAAGTGGAAATTGTTTGTATGACGACAGTTGAATGTGTAGAGGCAGTTGATTTTAAAGTTGAAGCTTTTTGTGAAACAGGAGTATATTGTGTAGAGGGAGTTGCTCCTGAAGTGGCTGTTGTTTGTAAAGCATCAGATGTCTGCAGAACAGTTGTTGATGGTGTCGAGAGAGTTAATTCTGAAGTGGAAGTTGTTGTTAAAGCAATAGGTGTTTGTGAAAGAGTTGTTGGATGTGTACAAGGAGTTGATTTCAAAATGGAAATTGTTTGTAAAACATGAGTTGAATGTTTACGAGTTAATTTCGAAGTGGAAGTTTTTTGAAAGACAGAAGTTCTTCGTGGAACAGTCGCTGAGTGTGTAGATAGAGTTGATTTGGAAGTGGACGTTTTTCCCAAAGCAGGAGTTTTTTTCGCAACAGTAGTTGAATGTGTCAACAGAGTTGCGTTCAAAGTGTGAGTTTCTTGTGGTACTTTTGTTGCATGCAGAAAAGGAATTTCACACCAAAAGTGTCGTTTCCCAACACAAGTAATATCATCCCAGTTGTGTAACCAGTCATTCTGTCCAAGATGTTTGGGTAGTACAATGGCAGCACAGTCTTGTCCTTTTCCTTCTTTGTCCCAATCGGCAATGAGGTTGTTTGGGACACCTGCCATCCAGAAGGTAGCATTTGTATTGAGTAAGGAATTGTCAACCCACACAAATAATCCCTCCTGCTCAGAGTCATGTAACCCGATCCACGCTGAATGGAAGTCAACTTCAGGATGATTGTTTTCAAATTCCTTAGTGAGGTTGGTCAAGAATTCTTGGTGTTCAACATTGAGGACAATTGCTAGGTCACCCCCATGACCTTGGCAAAAACCACGAGCATCTTGCCAATTCAAGGTATTCTCAAACAAATTGTAGCAGCGTGAGCCATGCTCCTTCCAGCCTGGCTTGCAATTTGAATGATTCAATATGGTATGGTCTTGCGGTTTCAATGTAAATTCTTTAAAGGGAGTTGTTTGCAGAATAGTTGTTGAACGTATAGACAGAGTTGTTTGTGGTGCAGTTGTTGAATATGTAATGGGAGTTGCTTGTAAAATGGTCGTTGAATGTTCAGATGGGGTTCTCTTCAAAGTTGAAGTTGTTTTTGAAAAAGCAGTTGAATGTGTAGAGGGAGTTGCTTTCAAAGTGGAAGTTGTTTGCGTAATAATTGTAGAGTGTGTAATGGGGGTTGATTTCCAAATAGCAGTTGTCTGGACAATGGGAGTTGCTGTTGAAGGTGAAGTTTTTGGAATAGTTGTTGAATGTGTTGGAGCTGTTTTCCAAATGGAAGTTGGGCAAATGGAGGGAGTTACTTTTAAAGTTGAAGTTGTATGTATAATGGGAATTGAATGTGTCAAGGGAGTTACTGTTAAATGTGAAGTTGTTTGAAAAGATGGAGTTGTTTGAGGAACAGTAGTTGAACATGTTATGGGAGATGTTTTCCAAGTGGCAGTTGTTTTGATAAATGCAATTGCTGTTGAAGTTGTTTGCACAGCAGGAGTTGCTTGTGGAACAGTTGAATGTGTAGAGGGAGTTGCTGTTGAAAGTGATGTTCTTTGTAAAGTAGGAGCAGTTTGTGGAATAGTTGTTGAATGTGTCATAGGAGTTGCTTTCCAAATGGAAGTTCGGCGTGTGGAGGTAATTGCTCCTGAAGTGGATGTTGTTTGGAAACCATCAGTTGTTGAATGTGTCATGGGAGTTGCTTTCCAAATGGCAGTTGTTTGGACAACTGCAGTTGATATTGTAGAGGTAGTTGCCTTCAAAGTGGTAGTTCTTTGTACAGTAAATATTATTTGTGGAACAGTTGACGAATGTGTAATGGGAGTTGCTTTCCAAGTGGAAGTTGTTTGTATAATGGGAGTTGAATGTGTGGAGGGAGACACTTTTGAAGCAGAAGTTGTTTGTATGATTACAGTTGAATGTGTAGAGGGAGCTGCTGTCAAAGGTGAACTTGTTTGTAATGTAGGAGTTGCATGAGTAGTGGGAGTTGCTTTCAAAGTGTAAGTTCTTTGCACAGTAGGAGATGCATGTGAAACAGTGAAATGTGAAGAGGGAGTTGTTTTCCAAATGGAAGTTGGACGTTTGGAAGGAGTTGCTTCTGAAGTGGAAGTTGTTTGTATAATGGGAGTTGAATGTGTAGAGGTAGTTGCTCCTGATGTGGACGTTGTTTGGGAACCATCAGTTGTTTGCGGAACAGCTGTTGAATGTGTCATGGGAGTTGCTTTCCAAATGACAGATGTTTGGATAACAGGGGTTGAATGTGTAGAGGGAGTTGCTGTCGAAGGTGAACTCGTGTCTAAAGTACGAGTTGCGTGTGTAGAGGGAATTCCTCTCAAGGTGGAAGTTCTTTGGACAGTAGGAGTTGCTTGTGGAACAGTTGAATGTGTGGGAGTTGCTTTCAAAAATGAAGTTGATTGTGAAAGAGGAGTTGGGTGTGTGGAGGGAGTTCCTTTCCAAATGACAGATGTTTGGATAACAGGGGTTGAATGTGTAGAGAGAGTTGCTGTCGAAGGTGAACTTGTTTCTAAAGTACGAGTTGCGTGTGTTGAGGGAGTTGCTTTCAAAGTGGAAGTTCTTTGTACAGTAGGAGTTGCATGTGGAACAGTTGAATATGTCGAGGGAGTTGTTTTCCGAATGGAAGTTGGGCGTGTGGAGGAAGTTGCTTCTGAAGTGGAAGTTGTTTGTATAATGGGAGTTGAATGTGTAGAGGTGATTGCTTTCCAAGTTGAAGATGTTTGTGAAAGAGCAGTTGAATGTGTAGAGGGAGTGGCTCCTGATGTGGATGTTGTTTGGGAACTATCAGTTGTTTGCGGAACAGTTGTTGAATGTGTCATGGCAGTTGTTTGGATAACATGGGTTGAATGTGTAGAGGGAGTTGCTGTTGAATGTGAACTCATTTGTAAAGTAGGAGTTGCGTGTGTAGAGGGAGTTGCTTTCAAAGTGGAAGTTCTTTGGACAGAAGGAGTTGCTTGTGGAACAGTTGAATGTGAAGAGGGAGTTGTTTTCAAAGGTGAAGTTGATTGTGAAACAGGAGTTGGGTGTGTAGAGGGAGTTGCTTTCCAAATGACAGATGTTTGGAGTACAGGGGTTGAATGTGTAGAGAGAGTTGCTGTCGAAGGTGAACTTGTTTGTAAAGTAGGAGTTGTGTGTGTGGAGGGGGTTGTTTTCAAAGTGTAAGTTCTTTCCACGGTAGGAGTTGCATGTGGAATAGTTGAATGTGTCGAGAGAGTTGTTTTCGAAATGGAAGTTGTACGTGTGGAGGGAGTTGCTTTCCAAATGACAGATGTTTGTGAAACAGCAGTTGAATGTGTAGAGGGAGTTGTTCCTGATGTGGATGTTGTTTGGGAACTATCACTTGTTTGCGGAACAGTTGTTTGGATAACAGGGGTTGAATGTGCAGAGGGAGTTGCTGTCGAATGTGAACTCGTTTGTAAATTAGGAGTTGCGTGTGTTTCGGGAGTTGCTTTCAAAGTGGAAGTTCTTTGGACAGTAGGAGTTGCATGGGTAACAGTTGAATGTGAATAGGGAGTTGTTTTCCAAACTGAAGTTGGGCGTGTGGAGGGAGTTGCTTCTGAAGTGGAAGTTGTTTGGGAACCATCAGTTGTTTGCAGAACAGTTGTTGAATGTGTCATGGGAGTTGCTGTTGAAGGTGAACTTGTTTCTAAAGTAGAAGTTGCATGTGTAGAGGGAGTTGCTTTCAAAGAGGAAGTTCTTTGCACAGCAGGAGTTGCATGTGAAACAGTTGAATGTGTAGAGAAAATGGTTTTCTGAATGGAAGTTGGGTGTGTGGAGGGAGTTGCTTCTGAAGTGGAAGTTGTTTGTATTATTGGAGTTGAATGTGTACTGGCAATTCCTTTCCAAGTTGAAGATGTTTGTGAAACAGCAGTTGAATGTGTAGAGGGAGTTGCTCCTGATGTGGACGTTGTTTGTGAACCATCAGTTGTTTGCGGAACAGTTGTTGAATGTGTCATGGCAGTTGTTTGGATAACATGGGTTGAATGTGTAGAGGGAGTTGCTGTTGAATGTGTAGAGGGAGTTGCTGTCGAAGGTGAACTCGTTTGTAAAGTAGGAGTTGCTTTCAAAGTGGAAGTTCTTTGAACAGTTGAATATGTGGGAGATGTTTTCAAAGGTGAAGTTGATTGTGAAACAGGAGTTGGGTGTGTAGAGGGAGTTGCTTTCCAAATGACAGATGTTTGGATAACAGGGGTTGAATGTGTAGAGGGCGTTGCTGTCGAAGGTGAACTTATTTGTAAAGTAGGAGTTGCTTTCAAAGTGGAAGTTCTTTGCACAGTAGGAGTTGCATGTGAAACAGTTGAATGTGTCGAGGGAGTTGTTGTCCGAATGGAAGTTGGGCGTGTGGAGGAAGTTGCTTCTGAAGTTGAAGTTGTTTGTATAATGGGAGTTGAATGTGTAGAGGCGATTGCTTTCCAAGTTGAAGATGTTTGTGAAACAGCAGTTGAATGTGTAGAGGGAGTTGCTCCTGATGTGGACGTTTTTTGGGAACCATCAGTTGTTTGCGAACGATCAGTTGTTTGCGGAACAGTTGTTGAATGTGTCATGGGAGTTGCTTTCCAAATGGCAGTTGTTTGGATAACAGGGGTTGAATGTGTAGTGGTAGATGCTGTCGAAGGTGAACTTGTTTGTAAAGTAGGAGTTGCGTGAGTAGAGGGAGTTGCTTTCAAAGTGGAAGTTCTTTGGACAGTTGGAGTTCCTTGTGGAACAGTTGCATATGTGGGAGTTGTTTTCAAAGGTGAAGTTGATTGTGAAACAGGAGTTGGGTGTGTAGAGGGAGTTGCTTTCCAAATGACAGATGTTTGGATAACAGGGGTTGAATGTGTAGAGGGAGTTGCTGTCGAAGGTGAACTCGTTTTTAAAGTAGGAGTTGCTTTCAAAGTGGAAGTTCTTTGCACAGTAGGAGTTGCATGTGGAACAGTTGAATGTGTAGAGAGAGTTGTTTTCCAAATGGAAGTTGGGCGTGTGAAGGGAGTTGCTTCTGAAGTTGAAGTTGTTTGGGAACCATCAGTTGTTTGCAGAAGAGTTGTTGAATGCGCCATGGGAGTTGCTTTCCAAATGGCAGTTGTTTGGATAACAGGGGTTGAATGTGTAGAGGGAGTTGCTGTCGAAGGTGAACTTGTTTGTAAAGTAGGAGTTGCTTTCAAAGTGGAAGTTATTTGCACAGTGGGAGTTGCATGTGGAACAGTTGAATGTGAAGAGGGGGTTGTTTTCCAAATGGAAGTTGGGCGTGTGGAGGTAGTTTCTTCTGAGGTGGACATTGTTTGGGAACCATCAGTTGTTTGCAGAATAATTGTTGAATGTGTCATGGGAGTTGCTTTCCACATGACAGATGTTTGGATAACAGGGGTTGTGTGTGTAGAGGGAGTTGCTTTCAAAGAGGAAGTTCTTTGCACAGTTGCAGTTGCATGTGGAACAGTTGAATGTGTAGAGAGAGTGGTTTTCTGAATGGAAGTTGGGTGTGTGGAGGGAGTTGCTTCTGAAGTGGAAGTTGCTTGTATCATGGGAGTTGAACGTGTAGTGGCAATTGCTTTCCAAGTTGAAGATGTTTGTGAAACAGTAGATGAATATGTAGAGGGAGTTGCTCCTGATGTGGACGTTGTTTGGGAGCCATCAGTTGTTTTCGGAACAGTTGTTGAATGTGTCATGGGAGTTGTTTTCCAAATGGCAGTTGTTTGGATAACAGGGGTTGAATGTGTAGAGGTAGTTGCTTTCAAAGTGGAAGTTCTTTGCACAGTAGGAGTTGCGTGTGGAAGAGTTGAATGTGAAGAGGGAGTTGTTTTCCAAATGGAAGTTGGGCATGTGGAGGGAGTTGCTTCTGAAGTTGAAGTTGTTTGGGAACCATCTGTTGTTTGCAGAACAGTTGTTGAATGCGTCATGGGAGTTGTTTTCCAAATGGCAGTTGTTTGGATAACAGGGGTTGAATGTGTAGAGGTAGATGCTGTCGAAGGTGAACTTGTTTGTAAAGTAGGAGTTGCGTGAGGAGAGGGAGTTGCTTTCAAAGTGGAAGTTCTTTGGACAGAAGGAGTTGCTTGTGGAACAGTTGCATATGTGGGAGTTGTTTTCAAAGGTGAAGTTGATTGTGAAACAGGAGTTGGGTGTGTAGAGGGAGTTGCTTTCCAAATGACAGATGTTTGGATAACAGGGGCTGAATGTGTAGAGGGAGTTGCTGTCGAAGGTGAACTTGTTTGTAAAGTAGGAGTTGCTTTCAAAGTGGAAGTTCTTTGCACAGTAGGAGTTGCATGTGGAACAGTTGAATGTGTAGAGAGAGTTGTTTTCCAAATGGAAGTTGGACGTGTGAAGGGAGTTGCTTCTGAAGTTGAAGTTGTTTGGGAACCATCAGTTGTTTGCAGAACAGTTGTTGAATGCGTCATGGGAGTTGCTTTCCAAATGGCTGTTGTTTGGATAACAGGGGTTGAATGTGTAGAGGGAGTTGCTGTTGAAGGTGAACTCGTTTGTAAAGTAGGAGTTGCTTTCAAAGCGGAAGTTCTTTGCACAGTAGAAGTTGCATGTGGAACAGTTGAATGTGAAGAGGGGGTTGTTTTCCAAATGGAAGTTGGGCATGTGGAGGGAGTTGCTTCTGAAGTTGAAGTTGTTTGGGAACCTTCTGTTGTTTGCAGAACAGTTGTTGAATGCGTGATGGGAGTTGCTTTCCAAATGGCAGTTGTTTGGATAACAGGGGTTGAATGTGTAGAGGGAGTTGCTGTTGAAGGTGAACTCGTTTGTAAAGTAGGAGTTGCTTTCAAAGTGGAAGTCCTTTGCACAGTAGAAGTTGCATGTGGAACAGTTGAATGTGAAGAGGGGGTTGTTTTCCAAATGGAAGTTGGGCATGTGGAGGGAGTTGCTTCTGAAGTTGAAGTTGTTTGGGAGCCATCAGTTCTTTGTGGAACAGTTGTTGAATGTGTCATGGGAGTTGTATTCCAAATGGCAGTTGTTTGTATAACAGGGGTTGTATGTGTAGAGGTAGTTGCTTTCAAAGTGGAAGTTCTTTGCACAGTAGGAGTTGCATGTGGAAAAGTTAAATGTGAAGAGGGAGTTGTTTTCCAAATGGAAGTTGGGCGTGTGGAGGGAGTTGCTTCTGAAGTTGAAGTTGTTTGGGAACCTTCTGTTGTTTGCAGAACAGTTGTTGAATGCATGATGGGAGTTGCTTTCCAAATGGCAGTTGTTTGGATAACAGGGGTTGAATGTGTAGAGGGAGTTGCTGTTGAAGGTGAACTCGTTTGTAAAGTAGGAGTTGCTTTCAAAGTGGAAGTCCTTTGCACAGTACAAGTTGCATGTGGAACAGTTGAATGTGAAGAGGGGGTTGTTTTCCAAATGGAAGTTGGGCATGTGGAGGGAGTTGCTTCTGAAGTTGAAGTTGTTTGGGAACCATCTGTTGTTTGCAGAACAGTTGTTGAATGCGTCATGGGAGTTGTTTGGATAACAGGGGTTGAATGTGTAGAGAGAGTTGCTTTTGAAGGTGAACTCGTTTGTAAAGTAGAAGTTGTGTGTGTAGAGGGAGTTGCTTTCAAAGTGGTAGTTCTTTGGACAGTTGGAGTTCCTTGTGAAACAGGAGTTGGGTGTGTAGAGGGAGTTGCTTTCCAAATGACAGATGTTTGGATATCAGGGGTTGAATGTGTAGAGGGAGTTGCTGTCGAAGGTGAAGTTCTTTGCACAGTAGGAGTTGCATGTGGAACAGTTGAATGTGTAGAGGGAGTTGCTGTCGAAGGTGAACTTGTTTGTAAAGTAGGAGTTGCTTTCAAAGTGGAAGTTCTTTGCACAGTAGGAGTTGCATGTGGAAAAGTTGAATGTGAAGAGGGAGTTGTTTTCCAAATGGAAGTTGGGCGTGTGGAGGGAGTTGCTTCTGAAGTTGAAGTTGTTTGGGAACCTTCTGTTGTTTGCAGAACAGTTGTTGAATGCGTGATGGGAGTTGTTTTCCAAATGGCAGTTGTTTGGATAACAGGGGTTGAATGTGTAGAGGGAGTTGCTGTTGAAGGTGAACTCGTTTGTAAAGTAGGAGTTGCTTTCAAAGTGGAAGTCCTTTGCACAGTAGAAGTTGCATGTGGAACAGTTGAATGTGAAGAGGGGGTTGTTTTCCAAATGGAAGTTGGGCATGTGGAGGGAGTTGCTTCTGAAGTTGAAGTTGTTTGGGAGCCATCAGTTGTTTGTGGAACAGTTGCTGAATGTGTCATGGGAGTTGTATTCCAAATGGCAGTTGTTTGTATAACAGGGGTTGTATGTGTAGAGGTAGTTGCTTTCAAAGTGGAAGTTCTTTGCACAGTAGGAGTTGCATGTGGAAAAGTTAAATGTGAAGAGGGAGTTGTTTTCCAAATGGAAGTTGGACGTGTGGAGGGAGTTGCTTCTGAAGTTGAAGTTGTTTGGGAACCATCTGTTGTTTGCAGAACAGTTGTTGAATGCGTCATGGGAGTTGTTTGGATAACAGGGGTTGAATGTGTAGAGAGAGTTGCTTTTGAAGGTGAACTCGTTTGTAAAGTAGAAGTTGTGTGTGTAGAAGGAGTTGCTTTCAAAGTGGAAGTTCTTTGGACAGTTGGAGTTCCTTGTGAAACAGGAGTTGGGTGTGTAGAGGGAGTTGCTTTCCAAATGACAGATGTTTGGATATCAGGGGTTGAATATGTAGAGGGAGTTGCTGTCGAAGGTGAAGTTCTTTGCACAGTCGGAGTTGCATGTGGAACAGTTGAATGTGTAGAGAGAGTTGTTTTCCAAATGGAAGTTGGACGTGTGAAGGGAGTTGCTTTTGAAGTTGAAGTTGTTTGGGAACCATCAGTTGTTTGCAGAACAGTTGTTGAATGCGTCATGGGAGTTGCTTTCCAAATGGCTGTTGTTTGGATAACAGGGGTTGAATGTGTAGAGGGAGTTGCTGTCGAAGGTGAACTTATTTGTAAAGTAGGAGTTGCTTTCAAAGTGGAAGTTCTTTGCACAGTGGGAGTTGCATGTGGAACAGTTGAATGTGAAGAGGGGGTTGTTTTCCAAATGGAAGTTGGGCGTGTGGAGGTAGTTGCTTCTGAGGTGGACATTGTTTGGGAACCATCAGTTGTTTGCAGAATAATTGTTGAATGTGTCATGGGAGTTGCTTTCCATATGACAGATGTTTGGATAACAGGGGTTGCATGTGTAGAGGGAGTTGCTGTTGAAGGTGAACTTGTTTCTAAAGTAGGGGTTGTGTGTGTAGAGGGAGTTGCTTTCAAAGAGGAAGTTCTTTGCACAGTAGCAGTTGCATGTGGAACAGTTGAATGTGTAGAGAGAGTGGTTTTCTGAATGGAAGTTGGGTGTGTGGAGGGAGTTGCTTCTGAAGTGGAAGTTGCTTGTATCATGGGAGTTGAATGTGTAGTGGCAATTGCTTTCCAAGTTGAAGATGTGTGTGAAACAGCAGATGAAAATGTAGAGGGAGTTGCTCCTGATGTGGACGTTGTTTGGGAGCCATCAGTTGTTT